>MKYW01000010.1:1590492-1630754 GCA_015776835.1 Aphidius ervi | reverse complement strand
AAAAAAAAAAAAAAAAAAAAAAAACAGACTAAACAATTTTTCTAACAAAAAAAAAAATATTGGCATATTGAAAATGATTTTTGAATTAAAATTCATGATCGCGTTTTGATTAAAAAAAAAATATGAATAATGAGCAAATGAAAATAGGAAAAATAATTAAAATAACATGTCTATTGAAATGAAAAAAAAAAAAATAACATAGCAAGTGTCTTGAGAACGAAAATATCTCTGGCTCAAAGAGCCATGATTAAAATTGTGTCTCAAAAAATTAATATTGGAAATGAGAATTCAGTGGTTAAAAAAAAATTCTTCATCACAAATCGACTCTTCTTTTATCATCATCATCTTCTGTCTCAACAAAAATAATACGACAAACATATTTACACTTGAGTCTTGGTTCGATTTCATAAGTCAATTAAAATCGTTCCAATCAAGAAGCTCAGTGGTGTTGATTGTAAGCCAAGATTTTATATTATTTAAAATCTTCAAATATATTGTGCAATGTTGACAAAGCTTGGTGAATAACCGAGTCAAGTTATCATGTAACTTGTGTCACTAACAATCTCAATTTGTTGTCGTCAACCATTTTTCTACTGTCATCTTTACAAAACAACAATTTAAAAGAATTAATTTTACTGCTGCAATTGTCATTTCCAGTTGACTATCAAAAAATTTACACACTTGACTTAAATTTAAAAAAGAAAACAAAAAACAAATTATTCCATAGACATGGCTATTTTATAATTTTTCCTTATCAAAAAATTCAGATGATACGCATAAATTTGCGTCAAAAAAAAACATGAATTTTAATTTTAAAATCATCTTTGATTTGCTTCTTGATAGAAAAAAAAATCAACAAAAATATTAATTTTAAAAATATAATTTTGCCAACATTCATTATGATTTCTTATTATTAATAATAATATAGAGAAAANAAAAAAAAAAAAAAAAAAAAAAAATGTGATAATAATATATGTAAATAGGGTTTTTTATAATAATAATAATAATTTAAGAAATAATATTGTGTTGACTGTCAGTCAGATGCATACACAGTATTGTGTAGTGCAGATAAATTACTTATGTAAAATTAAAATAAATAAATTTACATATTATAAAAAAAAAAATAAATGTGATTTTATATTTAAATATTAACAATTTATTACCACAACAATTATCCAATTTTATTTTATAAACATATTCAACTGTTTGAAGTTATTAATTACAAATTAAAAAAAAACAAATGGCTCTTCATTTTACGTTGTGTATCAAGAGGTTTGTTTTTTAAAATACATTGAATATTACAAGAAATAATTATTTTTGGTATATAAAATAATACCAATATTTGATATTTATTATTAATTTAAAAATAAATAATCATATTTATCAGATATATATGTATATGCAACTTCACTAGCAACAGCTTCAAGTAGAGCTCTTATTAATGGTCCAGTACTATTTAAACATGATTTAATTGGTTCAAGATTTAGTAATAATTTTTTTTGAAATATACGTTTATTTTGTTTACAAATAATACTTTCATCAGGAACAATGTATGAATTTAAAAAAAAATACTAATTGATTATTTGTTCGAGATTAAACAACAATTTGATATACTTGGTAAAGAAATGGTGCTAAAAACATGCCTGGTAATTGGTGGTATGGATATGATGCATCAAAGTATAGTACTTGATAAATGTCCACATATTGTTATAGCAACACCAGGAAGACTTGCTGATCGACTTGAATCTGGTCTTGATATATTTACCCTAATGAGAATTAAATTTTAGGTTGTTGATGAAGCTGATAAGCTACTTGGTAGTGATTACAATGAACAAATGAGAACTGGTAACTGGATAACACCAGGGCGAAATGAAAAACTATACCACCCTGGCGGAAATATTACTCCGGCATTTCTCCGTTTTTGGCCCATTTCCGGAGAAATTACTCGGGCATGAGGTTGATGCCGGAGAAATTATTCCGGCATAAAAGTAGTGGCAGATTAATTTTTCCGACATTAATCTCATGCCGGAGTAATTACTCCGCCATCAACCTCATGCCAGACTAATTTCTCCGCCACCACCCTTGTGCCGGAGTAATTTCTCCGGAAATGGGCCAAAAACGGAGTAATGCCGAAGAAAGTCGGAGATGATTTTGCATCAACAAGAGCACCACGTTCTAATAGAACATTGACAATGTCAATGTGACCGCGACTTGATGCGATCATCGATGGAGTATAATCCCCATTGATTCCACATAATATTGTTAATTTAAAAAAAAAAAAAAAACAAGTTACCTGAACAACTTTTGAAGAACCAGTCACAAGCAACTATCAATAAAGTTAGACCTTCTCCTGCCGCATTTACGCTGTGACCTTTAGCTGATAATTTTTTAACAGTCGTTACATCATCATTACGACATGCTAAAATTAATTCGATCTTTTCTTCTTCTTTTTCTTTCTTTATTTTTTTTCTTTGTTCAGCACGTTTAGCCGCACGTCTAAACTTAGCTTCGTCACTATATTGTTTCGGTTTTTTAATTACCAACTAAAATTACAATTAAAAAATAATTAGATTATAAATTTCATCGACTTTATGTGGCTTTGTGAATCATTGTCATTTTCGATATCACTTTTAACAGCTTCATCGACCAGTTCAACACTTCGTGAATCATTGTTATTTTTAATATCAGTTTTAACAGCTTCTTCTTTTTCATCAACGAGTTCAACACTTTTTTCAGCATTGATTCTATCAATAGCAATTTTTTATTTATCATCAAATGCACTGAGAACCAGCTGGAATTTAAAAAAAAAATTAATTTAAATGTTAAGTATTTTATATTGGTAATCTTTAATTTAATAATAATAAAAAAAAAAACGAATTTACCTCGTTGCCAAGTGTAGCTTGCAATGCTTCTTCTTTTTCATCAACTAGTTCAACACTTTTTTTAGCATTGATTCTATCAATAGCAATTTTTTGTTTATCATCAAATGCACTGAGAACCAGCTGGAATTTAAAAAAAAAATTAATTTAAATGTTAAGTATTTTAAATTGGTAACCTTTAATTTAATAATAAAAAAAAAAAAACGAATTTACCTCGTTGCCAAGTGTAGCTTGCAATGCTTCTTCTTTTTCATCAACTAGTTCAACACTTTGTTCTCCGTGATTACTTCGAATTTCTCCCAAATTGACCCATGCGGAGAAATGGTGGAAAAATTTTCTCCTCGTCGTTGATTTCGGAAGAATTTCTCCGTGGTAGAATTATTTTTTTCACATGTTTCTCCGCGTATTCTTACCGTGGAGAAATATTTCCGAACGTTTCTTCACCCACGTCAATTCGGAGAAAATTCGAAAAAAAAATTTGATACCTTTCTCCACTCATTTCTCCGCATGGGTCAATTTGGGAAAAATTCGGAGTAATCGCGGAGAAATTCAGGAGAAATCGCAGAGAAATATTTTCACGTACGTACCAACGATTCTTTCATTTCATTTATTTTATCAGCACGTGTTGCAGCATTTGCTCTCTGTTAAAGAAAACCTACATCTTGTAAAGAGTGACTGTCGTTGTATGATCACCAGCTTTTGCTGCTTCCATTAACGGTGTCCACCGTCTGTTACTGCAGATATCAATATTCGCTCCATTGTCAAGTAGTGTTGCCACTATTTTTTTATGGCTATTTGCGCAACTGTAATGCAATGCTGCTTCACCTGAATTTGATTGAGCATATTATATGAATAATAATAATAATAATAATAACAAATAATAATAATAAAATTACCTCCACAACTTTTAACCAACCAGCTTTACAAGCAAAGGACATTAAAGTTTCTACTATCTTTGATATTTCAGATGGCGTATGATTTGATACTAAAAATATGCGAATAGCCTCAATATCATTAACAGTAAATGCATTAATTAATGCCCGTTTTTCTTGGATCAAATGACCAGCTGTACAATCATGAGACAATAAAAATTTGTCTACTTCTGTTTCCTCAGGTACCATATCTGCATCATTACAAAGGAGTGCTTCAACGACTTCAAGATGACTACCACCACAAGCAAAATGCAATGCTGTATATTGATTTTCTTTTGACTGTTCATTAACAAGAGCACCTCTTTCTAGTAGTAATTTGACAATGTCAATATGACCCCAGTTTGATGCTTCCATCAATGGAGTATGATCCCCATCAATTCCACCCTCTTCAACGGTTGCATTCATTTCTAATTTCTAATTAATTTCAATGACTTTATATGTTATTTATTTTACGTTATATTTTTATCACAAACCTTTTTAGCAGCACTTTCACCTCCAGCAGTATATAAGTCAGTTTTTCTTGCAAGAAAATTAAATTAATTTGTCACTATATTGTTTAGGTTGTTTGCTTTTACTTCTGGTGATTCCACTTTTTCTAGCATCATTGTAAATGAACTTTTCTAAGCTACTTCAGATGCACACGTTTTTTTCTATTGAAAAAAGGAAAATAACAAATAAAAAACAATCGAAAAAAAAAAGAACAAATAAAACAATTAAATATTATATGAATAATAATAATAATAATAACAAATAATAATAATAAAATTACCTCCACAACTTTTAACCAACCAGCTTTACAAGCAAAGGACATTAAAGATTCTACTATCTTTGATATTTCAGATGGCGTATGATTTGTTACTAAAAATATGCGAATAGTCTCAATATCATTACCAATAAACGCATTAATTAATGCCCGTTTTTCTTGGATTGAATGACCAGCTGTACAATCATGAGACAATAAAAATTTGCCTACATTCTGTTTCCTCAGGTACCATATATTGTGGATCTGATAGTTTTCCAACAGTATTGATATTACCATGAGTACATGCTTTAACTGATGTACGTTTTTCATTTTGACTGCGAGGATTATCAGATTGTCGGAGGGCTTGTGTTTCAGGATCAGCAAGTTTTGGATCCTCTGGTGATAATAAAACTGGCTGTTGAATAAATAGAAAAAATAAATTTATCCTCTTAAATTCAGCATCCCATGCTTCTATCATATGTAGCTAAATCAATCAAAAAACAAAGTTATTGTTTGTAAGGGATTGTACGCCCTAGTGAAAATATTTTTCCGAATTTTTCTGAATTTCTCCGTGATTACTCCGAATTTCTTCCTAATTGACCCATGCGGAGAAATGAGTGGAAAAATTTTCTCCTCGTCGTTGATTTCGGAAGAATTTCTCCGTGGTAGAATTATTTTTTTCACATGTTTCTCCGCGTATTCTTACCGTGGAGAAATATTTCCGAACGTTTCTTCACCCACGTCAATTCGGAGAAAATTCGAAAAAAAATTTTGATATCTTTCTCCACTCATTTCTCCGCATGGGTCAATTTGGGAAAAGTTCGGAGTAATCGCGGAGAAATTCAGGAGAAATCGCAGAGAAATATTTTCACGTACGTACCAACGATTCTTTCATTTCATTTATTTTATCAGCACGTCTTGCAGCATTTGCTCTCTGTTAAAAAAAAAACTATAGGTAAACTAAATAATCTATTAATAAAAAAAAAAAAAATCTATTTTATCAGCACGTCTTGCAGCATTTTCAAATTCACACTCATTGAAATTTATAATTTAAACAATAAAAAACAATAAAATGAACAATATTAATATTAATATTGTTCATTTTATTGTTTTTTCAGTCCGAACCTTTTCAGCACTTTCATCACCACCAGTGTAAAAGTTATTTTTTTTTGTACAAATATAATTAAACACTGTATTCAAGAGCTGTAAAATATCAATAATAATAATAATAATAAAATAAAATTGTTGTAAATGATAAATATGTGTAAATTGAGGGTAGTTTTAACCCGGTAAATTATGTGCTTACATTTGGAAAACCATCTTCATGCTCTTTTTCCGTTCCTAACGACATTTTATCTAATTGTTCTTCACGTGACAAGTTTAAAAACAATGAAAACTATCAAACATTTATTGAAAATTAATTTTGAAAGAGAATTTTAGTTGTTGCACGTCAATTTTAATTGGCGTCACTATACTCTATAACACGGAAGCCGTTAACCGGGTAGTGCCACTATGTATTTACAAAAAGAATAATTTTTTTAATTTGTTATTCCTAAAATTTGAATAAATATATATATATATTTTTTTTTTTGACTTTTAAAGCCGAATATATATTCTAATATTCTTCAACACTAAAATATTTTAATGATTGATAAAAGATAAAACAATCATGCCTTTATCAAGAAAACAAAAAGCTTCTTCATGTAATTTTACTCAAGCTTTGATGTAAAATAAATGTAAATTTGATATTATGTATTATGTTTTATTTAACGTCAAAAATATTTTTATTATTCACGCAATACAAATAATATTCTTAATTTGTTATCAATAAAATTTTAAAAAATATTTTTTAATTTTTTTTTTAAACAGCTAAATTAGGCCTGATGTTTTTACCAGTCTAATAATTATTAGTATTATTAGTATTTAATTAATTTCTTAATAACGATGAGAAAAAAAAAACAACAACAATGATAAATAAAAAATAAATGTGATTTTATATTTAAATATCAACAGTTTGTTCCCTCAACAATTATCTGATTTTATTTTATAAGCATAAACCAACTGTTTATATTTATTTATCAATTAACAATTAAAAAACAAATATTTTTCCATTCTAATATCATTTGAAATAAAATTTAAATCATCTCAAATACCATTCAAAACTAATGAATTTATTCATTATTAAAAAAAAATATAGGTGCAAGGATAAAAAACTGAACATTACGTAGTGCCCAAGTTTTTGAACAAATGTCTTGCTCTTTATTTTACGTTGTGTATCAAGAGGTTCGTCCTTTAAAATACAACGAATATTACAAGAAAAATATTTTTATAATATAAAATAATACCAATATTTAATATTTATTATTAAAATATTATGTTTTGATATACATTTGAAAATCAGTAATTAAATTCATCAGACATATATGTTTGGCTCTGCTCGTATTCTTGCAGAAATTATTCGTGAAGCTTGTCCATCTTGTTGGCTTGATGGTAAAGATGTAGTTGGTTGTCTTGGGTGACTTGATGACCTTGCTTGATTTTGCCGATTGGATGATCTTGCTCGACTTTGATGACTTGCTGATCTTGCTCTCCTTCGTCGGCGTGATGATCTTGATCTTCTTGACTGTTTTTGTTTTTTCTTTCTTTTTTTTTCTAATTTTTCTTTTAATTTTTTTATGATAAAATAAAAACAAGAGCCAATAAGAGCAAGTACGCAAATAGTTACAATTGGAATACATATATAAATTTCAATTCCTTCTTTTGCAGGATGTACTTCATTGGGCAATTCAATGTCCTGACAAATTGTTGGATCAACACTGTCGACAATATTAACACAACATCTCCATTTTCCATAATCCGATTTGTCACCGAATTCTACCCACTCTATTAAATTGACATTAAATAAAAATATATATATTTAAATATTATGGTATACAAGTTGCATTTAATCAGTATAAATATATATATACAACTTACCAGTAAATCGAAGTTCACATACAGAGTTTTTTTTTCGAGGAAAATAATGTGAGTCATCAATGTCACCAGCTGTAAAATTAATAGTGCCATGCATTTTAGTCCATTTGCAACTAATCATACGTGCTTCAACTGCTGGAAATATGTGACAATCAAGACCAGAACCAGTTGATCTAATATGGTGATAGTCATCGTACAAGGTAATCTTACTTATCAGCTCTGGAATAATTTTATAATCTAGAAGAAGAAAAATTGTAAAATCTTATACACATGCATAAATATCATTATAATAAGTCAACAATTTATACTTTTAAGTAGGATCATTCTTGGAAGTTTGATCAGCTGAATAGTATTATGCAAGTTTAAGTTGGTTAAAAGTTTTAGTTGAGGGCTACAAGTCCAATTGCCAATATGTCTTTCATGTAGATCTATTAAACAACAATAATATTTTAATTATATTTATTCGTTTAATTATTTGTATAAATATATATTTATACAATAAAATTATGCAAAAATGTTTGTATTATATTTACTGTGTATTGTAAGACCACATGAAAGTAAAGTAGTAGTATTGAGTGTGTATTCATTTGAATTTTTGGAAATGATGGATCCATTTGGATGTTTCCACAAACAATAATCAATTTGATGACCTTCAATTAAATAATTGTCATACGTTTCCAAATAGTTTGATATTTCACAGTGAAAAACTACTTGTTTTATTATTGTTTCATTGATCCGCTTATCAGTTTCGTTAATATATTTAATATGAGATCTAACATAAAAATCTGTTGAAATAAAAAAAATATTAAATTTATTGACAATATAATTTCTATAATAATTATTTGGTTAAATAAAAATAATCTTACTTCTAACTTTGACGGTAAAAAAGTATTCAATAATTGTGCTTTCAATGTTGTTTTCATCAAAAGCTAGTTGACATTTCCAAGTTCCATTGTGTTCTAATATATTTGCATTTTTAACGAGCATCGAACAATTACCTGCTTCCAATGTATTGTTGTCAGTTATATGTGTAACTTGTTGAGTTGGAGCTTGAATTCTGCAAAATAAAAGTGGTATATTGTGGGAACAATTTACCTGTAATTCGTGAAAAAAAAAAATTAATATACAATGCTAGCTGCAGCTATGGTTCAGTAATAAATATTAATTTATATATATATACCAAAAATTCATCGTCATTTTTTACAAAGTGGCTATTATTATTTTCGTACATATCTGATATTCGATAATATTTATTTATTCCATGAAAATTATTTTTTAAAATTATTGTCCGATTGATTGTAAAATTTCCATAATCAATTAAAAGCTTCTTCATGCCATATTCATTTTCTGATGATTGATCAATTTTAAATTTACACTCACTGAGGCTATCTATCTCGTCAATTGGTACACAGAGATCCCATCCACAAAGTTCTTGCTTTCTATAAGTAATACAATAATTTAAGCTAATTTGTATTTGTTTTAATTGAAAAAATTTATATTACTTGATGGTTTGAACTGTTGGTTTAGATTCTTCAATGACAGTTCTATCGTCGGACATGAACAAACATTTTTTTGGATTTTTCTGCATATTATATATTGAGATACTAGAATTTTTTGTTGTCATATCTACAATCACTTTGACATGAGTTGAATCTGTCCAAATAAAAAATAATGATATATATACAATTTAAAAAAATGTACAATGAATTTGAAATAACTGAATCATCTAAACACTACCCCAAGTTGTGAAAAAATAAATTGATGTAAATACAGGATGTTCAAAGCCTGTCAATAATTTTTTGTGGTAATGCATTTTCCAAATACCGTCGTCAAAAATAGACAAGTTGATGTGCAAATAAGGCGAGATTTTCTCGGCAAATTTTCCCTCATCTGTTAAAAAATTAAGTGGTTTGGAAAATTGTTTCAATTTTGTATAAAAAACTCCATCTGAGCTACCATGTGGTCTTTCATTAATAACTCGTAATTTAATTGGAGATATATTAGATGGCACATTACTCGATAACCATAATGGAAACTCTGATCCTTTAACAGCTCGTATATTATAATAATCCGTAAAATTGTTTTGATTTGGTAAAGGATCAAACAATTTTATTGGATACTCAAGCGATGCAGTGTTTTCTGTTTTAAAATTATGTATTTCATCAGTTTTATTTTCTCTTTTAAGTATGCAGTCATAATATCCATGATATTTAAAATTAAAGAAAAAGCCATAATAAGTGCCGATATAATTGATCATGGTATACTTAATTCGACGATAAAAACCTGCATCTTGTAAAGAGAGACTGTCGTTGTATTCTGGTATTTTTATCTGCAACCAAGTATAAAAAATTTATTTATTAATACATTTATGTTTAATGAAATTTTAATTTATATATGCTTTAAACAATTTAATAATAATAATAATAATAATATATTGTGAGTATTTTCAATTATTGAAATTATAGTTTTTTTTTTTTTACCATTTCTGTTTGTCCATCCTTAGCGTCAAATTGACATTGAAACTTTGGAATGGTACTATTTTCTAAATAATTTTCAAACTTTATTTGAATATACGTTGATCCTTGTTTTATCGACAGTCTGGGCGCATACTCCTCTCTAATATCACTATCGAAATTCTATAAAAATGAATTATTATTATTAGTATATTGACTCTACAAATCTATTATTATCACTCAATTTTTTCACACAATATTATTGATAGAATTGATAGAATCATTATACCTCAATCATATGAATATTAAAATTTTGTATCAAGGTTCTGTTTTCCGATTGATAGTCCTCATAGTGTGTTGTTATTTCCCATCTGTCATACATTGAGTGAAGTGACTTAAAAAAAAAAAAGTCAGCAACATAAAATTTCATTTGAAATATTTTAAACTGACAGCTCTTGTTATTTCCAGTAAATATCATTCTATCATCTGTATTTGGATAAATTTCATATTCTTTACTCTGTAGAGGTACGTAAATAGGTAGCTGGAAATGGTCAGAACCACAAATATGAATTGCTAAGCATTTTTTAACTTGTCCAAATACTTTTTTTGGTCTCAGTGAGAGTGGATTATTATTCACACTTTCAATATTTTTAATTTCATTGTTTTCTGATTTAAATGAGCAGAAAAAAAAATTTATTAAGTAAACAATTGAAAAATGTATTTAATTATAAAACAATAAATTCGAGCAATTTACCTTTGTCATTTGTGGATTCAAGATTACTTATTGAATTTTCAAATCTTCCCTGTAAGTTAAAATATATTGTATTAAAAGTATATTTTAAATATTAATTTTCTATTGCGTTAATAAATAAATAAATATATATATTAAATACCGTTAGAGGAATTGGAAAAAAAAATTCCTGAAAAGTATATTTATATTGATACTGGTTTTCTCTACGTGGATCAACATGAGAAGTAGTGGTATTAACAATCCATCGTCCATAAAATACTCTTTGAAAAGGTGAAATTGAAAATGAGCATGATTTATAATAATCCAATAATTCAAAATAGTCAGTCACATTCTTATCTTTTTTTTCCAATTCCCAATTCTTTTGGCTAATTAAGTTGTATGTTTTTCTAAATTGTAAAATTTCTGTGTTCGTAGAATATTGATTTACTTGACAACTGTATATATTGTAAGTTCTGTCAACAATTAAATCAACAGTGTCATTGACATTGACATGCATTGTAATATTTTCGCCTGCAATTTATATTTGTCAAAAATTAATTAATTATTATTACAATATTTCATCAGTTTGATATATTAAAACCAACATATTATTAAAATATTTTAGTGTACATGCAATCAATTATACATTATAAATTTTTTTAAAATTTCGGGCGATAAAAAAATTATCAGTTACCTAGTTGATAGAAAAAATTAAAAAAAACCGTACTCATTAATTTTTTTTCAAGTAAAAAATAAAATATTATTTTTATCTATAATTAAAAATAGTTTTTTTTTTAGTTATCGGTATAAATTTGAGTAAAAAAAACTAGAGTCTATTCCTTTTTATCTTTAAATATAGATGAAATATATACGAAGTTATATAATCACTGGGATTTTAGTTGAATATATTATTATTTCATTTTATTTTACAGCTTTTCTGAGTTGATTTGTTTATAAAATTAAATCCATTATTTATCAATATTAAAATAAAAATAAAATCGATGCTTCTTATAACACAGACAATTATATAACTTTCTGTTTTTTTTTTTTTTCAAAAAAACACTTTATTCTAATATTATGTAAAAAAGTGAATTAATAAAAATTATTTTTAACAATCTATTAATGCATTGATTAATCATAATATTTTAGGTATTTTACATAAATATACAAACCATATGCGTATATATGCAATGAGATGAGAACCACGAAGAATAAAAACCACTTCATGTTGTTGGCTGCTCAGGTGAGACTGTTGGACTGATCATAAATTTTTTAATTGTGCTGGACACACCAGCAAGACCAAGCTCAATTTTTTATTCCCACAAACACTTACACTTTGTCATCACTGATAACACGAATGGTTTAAAAATAAAAACTTGTCGGGTCAAATTATTTTTAAGTTTTTTTTTTTTTAACTTTTAAAGCCTAATATATATTTTAATATTCTTTAACAATAACTTATTTTGATCATTGATTAGAGATAACACAATCATGTTCTTTTCAAAAATACAAAAAGCTTCTTTATCAATATTCGTCGATGTATAAAAAATATAAATTTAATATTATTTTATTTTCTATTTAACGTCAATAATATTTCTATTATTTACAAAACGAATAATTTTTTTAATTTGTTATCAATAAAATTTAAAAAAATATTTTTAATTTTTTTTTCAAACAGCTAAATTAGGCTTAATGTTTTTACCAGTCTAATAATTTAATTTTTTAATAACGATAAAAAAAATAAAAACAACAACAATGATAAATAATAATCAAATGTGATTTTATATTTAAATATTAACAGTTTATTCCCTCAACAATTATCCAATTTTATTTTATAAACATAATCAATTTATATTCATTAATTAACAATTAAAAACAAAATATTTTTCCATCCTTATATTATTTGGAATTAAAATTAAATCATCGCAAATACCATTCAAAACTAATATATTTATTTATTATAAAAAAAAATACAGATATTCGTTTGTGTGCAGGGAAAAAAAAAATTAACATTACGTAGTGCCCAAGTTTTGGAATAAATGGCTCGCTCTTTATTTTACGTTGTGTAGGTTCGTTCTTTAAAATACAACGAATATTACAAGAAATAATTATTTTTGGTATACAATAATACCAATATTATTCAATCAATAATTGAAATATTATCGTTTCGATATACATTTGAAAATCAGTAATTAAATTCATCAGACATATATGTTTGGCTCTGCTCGTAGCCTTGCAGAAATTATTCGTGAAGCTTGTGCATCTTGTTGGCTTGATAGCAAAGATGAAGTTTGTTGTCTTGGATGACTTGATGACCTTGCTTGATTTTGCCGATTGGATGGTCTTGCTCGACTTTGATGACTTGCTGATCTTGCTCTCCTTCGTCGGCGTGATGATCTTGATCTTCTTGACTGTCTTTGTTTTTTCTTTCTTTTTTTTTCTAATTTTTCTTTCAATTTTTTTATGATGAAATAAAAACAAGAGCCAATAAGAGCAAGTACGCAAATAATTACAATTGAGATAAATATATAAATTTCAATTCCTTTTTTTGGAGGATGGTATACTTCATTTGGCAATTCAATGTCCTGACAAATTGTTGGATCAACACTGTCGACAATATTAACACAACATCTCCATTTTCCATAATCCGATTTGTCACCGAATTCTACCCACTCTTAAATTATAAATATATATTTAAATATTATGGTATACAAGTTGCATTGATTCATAAACAATATAAATATATATATAGCTTACCAATAAATCGAAGTTCACATACAGAGTTTTTTTTCCGAGGAACATAATGTCCTCCATCAGGATCATCAGCTGTAAAATTATTATTATCACCATGAATTATAGTCCATTTGCAACTAATCATATGTGCTTCAACTGCTGGAGATATGTGACAATCAAGACCAGGACCAGTTGATCCAATACCACGATACGTAGTAGAAATCTTACGTTTCAGCTCTGGAGTAATTGTATAATCTAAAAGAAAAAAAAAATTGTAAAATCTTATACTTATACATAAATGTAATAATTAGTCAACAATTTATATACTTTTAAGTATGATCATTGTTGGAACTTTGACCAAGTGAAGAGTATCATGCAAATTTAAGTTGGTCAAAAGTTTTAGATGAGGGCTACAAGTCCAATTGCCAATATCTCTTTCATGCAAATCTATTAAACAATAATAATGTTTTAATTTTATTTTTATTATTTATTTTTAAATAAAATTGTAAAAAAGTGTTTGTATTATATTTACTGTGTATTATAAGATCACATGAAAATGGAGTAGTAATATTGACTGTGTATTTATTTGAATTTTTAGAAATGATGGATCCATTCGCATGATTCCACAAGCAATAATCAATTTGATGACCTTCAATTAAATCATTTTTATACGTTTTCAAATAATTTGATATTTCACAGTGAAAAACTACTCGTTTTATTATTGTTCCATTTATCTGCTCATCAGTTTCGTTAATATATTCAATACGAGATCTTACATAAAAATCTGTTGAAATAAAAAAAATATTAAATTTTTATACAATATAATTTCTATAATAATTATTTTGTTGAATAATAATAATAATCTTACTTCTAACTTCCACGGTGAAAAAGTATTCAATGATTGTACTTCCAATGTTGCTTTCATTGAAAGCTAGTTGACATTTCCAAGTTCCATTGTGTTCTAATATATTTGCATTTTTAACGAGCATTGAACAATTACCTGCTTTCAATGTATTGTTGTCAGTTATGTGTGTTACTTCTTGAGTTGGTGCTTGAATTCTACAAAATAAAAGTGGTCTATTGTCGGAACAATTTACCTGTAATTCATGAATAATAAAATTAATATATACAATGCTAGCTGCAGCTATGATTGAGTAATGAATATTAATTTAGATGTGTACCAAAAATTCATCGTCATTTTTTACAAAGTGGCTCTTATTTTGGTGCATATCTGATATTTTATTATATTTCTCCGTTCTATGAGAATTATTTTTCAAAACTATTGTCCGATTGATAGTAAAATTTCCATAATCAATTGAAAGCTCTCTCAGTCCATAATTATTTTTCGATGAGTGGTTTATTTTAAATTCACACTCACAGAGGCTATCTATCTCGTCGATTTGAGTCAAAAAAAGTTTCTGCTCTCTGTAATTAATACAATGTTTTGAGGTAATTTGTATTTATTTCGAAATAAAAAAATTAAAAAAATTTATTACTCGATCTTTTGAACTGTTGGTTTAGATTCTTCAATGACAGTTCCATCGTCGGACAGGAACAAACATTTTTTTGGATATTTCTGTATATTATATATTGAGATACTAAAATTTTCTGTTGTCATATCTACAATAACTTTGACATGAGTTGAATCTGTGCAAATATAAAATAATGGTATATTGATTATACAAGTAAAAAAAATGTACAATGAATTTAAAATAATTGAATGATCTAAACTTTACCCCAAGTTGTGATGGAATAAAATGCTGTAAATACAGGATATTCAAGTTCTGTCAATAACATTTTGTGGTAATGCATTTTCCAAATACCGTTGTCAATAATAGACACGTTTCTGTATAAATAATGTATGTCTTCCCTGGCAAAGTGTTCCTTGTATTTAAGTTTGGCTAAGAGAAGGAAACCTTCGGACTCCACATATAAACTTGGAACTGAAGTACCATTCGGCATTTCAATAATAATTCGTAGTTTTTCAGTAAGTAAATTGGACGGAACATTACACGTTATCCAGCATGGAAACAGTGATCCTTCAACAACTCGTATATTATAATAATGTCTAAAATTGTTTTGAATTAGTAGAGGTTCAAACAATTTCATTGAATACCCAAGTGATGCAGCTGTGTTTTCTGTTTCAAAATTATATATTTCGGGTGTTTCTCTTTCAAGTATGCAGTCATAATATCCATGATATTTGAAATTAAAGAAATAGCCATAAGCGACTTTATAGTCAATTCGACGATAAAAACCATCTTGTAAAGAGAGACTGTCGTTGTATTCTGGTATTTTTATCTGGAACCAATTGCAAGAAATTTATTTATCAACATTTATGTTTAATGAAATTTCAATTTATATGCTTGAAACAATTTAATAATAATAATAACAATATATTATAAATTAAAATAATAAATGTTCAATTTGTATTTATATTGTGAGTATATTTTTATTTATTAAAATTTTTTACCATTTCTGTTTGTCTATCTTCAGCGTCAAATTGACATTGAAACTTTGGAATGGTTCTTTTTTTTAAATTGAATTCCAATTTCATTTGAAGATACGTTGATCCTTGTTTTATCGGCTTTTTGGGCAAATACACCTCTTCACTATCCCTATCGAATTTCTATAAAAATTGATTATTATCATTAGTATATTCACTAGATTTTTTTATACACAATATTATCGATAATATCATTATACCTCAATCAGCTGAATAAAAATAAATTTTGTTACGGTTTTTTTTTCCAATCGATAGTCTTCATAATCCGTTGTAATTTTCCATCTGTCATTATACTTTTCGGATTGTTTAAGATCATCCAAAGAGTAATGAGATTTCATTCGAAATATTTTAAATTGACAGCTCTTGTTATTTCCGGTAAATATCATTCCATCATCTGTATTTGGATAAATTTTGTAATGTGTTTCATTCAATTTGTTTGAATTAAAACCATAAGAATGAATTGCAAAGCATTTTTTAACTTGTCCAAGTACTTTTTTTGGTTTTAGTGAAAGTGGATTATCATTCACATAGTTAACAATTGCTGATTTAGATGAAAAAAAAAAAAAATATTTATTTAGTTGTAATGAGGTAAAATAATACTTATGCTATTTCGGTAATTTCCACCACATCAGTCCCGAGTGATGTGCTGATTAGTTTTAGGAAGATAGAAATTAATAAAATATAAAATCCCTTGGTGGGGAATGAATTTGTATGGTGACGTGGCTTTATTGCCACATTACAAAATAATATTTCTTACTGTATAATTTTTAACACTCTAAATCTAAATCTTTTGAAGTATATTAATAAAATTATTATATCAATGTTTTGGATAATAAAATAACGTTCATTATTTTAATATGTTTCTATTAAAATAAATATAATTAAAAATAAAAAGTAAGTATATATGCATAAAAAACCACACGTTATTCATAACAAATAATTCAAAAATGTATTTAATTATAAAACTATAAAACAATAAATTTAAGCAATTTACTTCGATCATATGTAGATTCAAGATCACTTGTTGAATTCTCGAATCTTCCCTGTAAATTAATATACGCATATTATATTAAAAGTATATTTTAAATATTGATTTTCTATTGCGTAAATAAATAAGTAAATAAATATTGAATACCGTTAGAGGAATCGGAAAAAAAAATTCCTGAAAAGCATATTTATATTGATCTTGTTTTTTTTTACGTTGATGAAAAGTAGTGGTATTAACGATCCAACGTCCATAAAAAAATCTTGGAAAAGGTGAAATTGAAAATGAGCATGATTGATAATAATCCAATAATTCAAAATAGTAAGTCGTATCATTATCTTTCCTTTCCAACTCCCAATTTCCTTGGCTAATTAAATCGTACTTTTTTCTAAATTGTAAAATTTTTGTGTTTGTAGAATATTGTCTTACTTCACAGCTGTATATATTATCAGTTTTTTCAACAATCAAATCAACTGTATCATTGACATTGACATACATCGTAAAATTTTTGCCTGAAATTTATATATATTTAACAAAATTTTATTTATTATTATTATTAAACAATATTTCATTAGTTTAATATATTGAAACCAATATATATAATATACAATGTTTAATTCAATTCAATATAATGTTAATTATTTAAAAGTATATTAATCGAAAAACGACAAATTTTCAGATTTACTGGAATGTATATCAGTGATTATTAATCACAATATAATTCAAATATTTTAATAATGTACGCGCATGCAATCAATTATACAATTTTTTTAATTTCGGGGAATAAAAAAAATTATTAGTTACCTGGTTGAAAAAAGAGAAAAAAAAAAAAAAAAAACCATACTATTATATTTATTTATTAATTGTCGAGAAAAAAGTAAAATATTATTTTTATCTATAATTAAAAAAAACTTTTTTTTTTTTTGTTATCAGTATAAATTTGAATAAAAAAACAAAAGTCTATTTCTTTTTATCTTTAAATAGTTGAATAAAATATATACGTAGTTATTTAATTACTAAAATTTTAGTTAAATTTATTATATTTCAATTTATTTTTCAGTTTTATTGAGTTGATTTTTTTCTAACATTAAATCCGTTATTTATTGATAGAAAAAACGATGCTTCTTATAAAATGGACAATTATATATAATTTTCTTTTTTTTTTTTTTTTTTTAAAAAAAAAGCACTTTATTTTAATTCTATTTAAAAAAGTGAATTAATAAAAATAATATTTTAAACAATCTATTATAATAGGTATAGTGCATTGATAAATTATATTATAATTATATTCTATGTATTTTAAATAAATAAACATACCATATGCGTTTATATGCAACGAGATGAGTACCACGAAAGATAAAAACCACTTCATGTTGTTGGTTGCTCAGGTGAGACTGTTGAACTGGTCATAAATTTTACAATTGTGCTGGACAGACCAGCAAAGACCAAGCTCAATTTTCTATTCCCACAAACACTTACACATTGTCATCACTGATAACACAAATGGTTTAAAAATAAAAACTTGTCAGGCCAAATAGTTTTTTTTTTTTTTTACTTTCAAAGCCGTATATATATTTTAATATTTTTCAACAATAAAATATTTTGATGATTGATATAAGAGATAAAAAACAATCATGTTTTTGTCACAAAAACAAAAAGCTTCTCTATCATTATTCGTTGATGTATAAAAAATATAAATTTAATATCATTTAATTTTCTACATTCATTTTCGTCAATAATATTTTTATTATTTACAAAACGAATAATTTTTTTAATTTGTTATGAGTAAAATTTGAATAAATATATGGGGCATTGTCAACTCACAGGGTTTTTTCCCTCACCCTCACAGATTTGAAAAGGAATATTTTTTTTGGGTTAGTCATCGACTCAGATGTACCTCTGATTTTTGTTTTATTTTTACCATTATTAACCGCCGAGCCAGAATCAAAAAACACCTCCTTCACAAGAGTAAACTACGATTTCGCCATTTTTTAAAAATCTGATTTTTTTACTGTAAGTAGTAGAGCACAAGATTAGCTTAATTTCCAAATTTCATCATGGGATAACGATGGGTTCATTATAAAAAATTTTTTTTTTCATGACAAAATCACTAAAATCAGACAAGATCATATGCCCAAACAACAGGTTTTTTTTTTTGTTTCTTATAGGAAATTCCCTCACGATTACAGGAAAAATACGAAAAAAATTCCCACGCATGCGCAAAGTGGTTAAAAATCAAGTTCAATTATCGAAAAAACGGCTATTTATCGGTTATATATCGTACAGCTATTAAAATAACGATTGATTCTAAAATTCAATAATAGTGATCGATAAAACTCGTCAAGGAAAAAAAAATGTCATAATAAAAATTTGACATCTCGAATAAATATTGATTGTTTAGCTATAATTACAGCTATAGTAAAAAATCTAACGGCTAAATAAATCGTATATATGTTTTGAAAAAATATCGATACTTCGAAAACTATTCGAGATATGGAAATTTTTATTATGACATGTTTTTTTCCTTGACGAGTTTTATCGATCACTATTATTGAATTTCAGAATCAATCGTTATTTTGATAGCTGTATGATATATAACCGATAAATAGCCGTTTTTTCGATAATTGAACTTGATTTTTAACCACTTTGCGCATGCGTGGGAATTTTTTTCGTATTTTTCCTGTAATCGTGAGGGAATTTCCTATAAGAAACAAAAAAAAAAACCTGTTGTTTGGGCATATGATCTTGTCTGATTTTAGTGATTTTGTCATGAAAAAAAAAATTTTTTATAATGAACCCATCGTTATCCCATGATGAAATTTGGAAATTAAGCTAATCTTGTGCTCTACTACTTACAGTAAAAAAATCAGATTTTTAAAAAATGGCGAAATCGTAGTTTACTCTTGTGAAGGAGGTGTTTTTTGATTCTGGCTCGGCGGTTAATAATGGTAAAAATAAAACAAAAATCAGAGGTACATCTGAGTCGATGACTAACCCAAAAAAAATATTCCTTTTCAAATCTGTGAGGGTGAGGGAAAAAACCCTGTGAGTTGACATGGAATGCCCCATATATATATATATATATTAATATTTTTTTTTGACTTTTAAAGCCGAATATATATTTTAATATTCTTCAACACTAAAATCTTTCAATGATTGATAAATATAAGATAAAACAATAATGCCTTTATCAAGAAAGCAAAAAGCTTCTTCATGTGATTTTACTCAAGCTTTAATGTAAAATAAATATAAATTTAATATTATTATGTTTTATAATATCGTCAATAATATTTTTATTAATTCCAAAACGAATAATTTTTTTTAATTTGTTGTCAGTAAAATTGGAATAAATATTTTTCTATTTTTTTTTAAACAGCTAAATTAGGCCTAATGTTTTTACCAGTCGAATAATTTAATTTTTTAATAACGGTAAAAAAAAAAAACAACAGCAATGATAAATGAAAAATAAATGTGATTTTGTGTTTGAATATTAACAGTTTATTCCCTCAACAATTATCCGCTTTAATTTATTAAACATAATCAACCGTTTATATTTATTCATTAAGTAGATTTGAAAAAAAAAATATTTTGCTATTCTCATATTATCTTTATACTCTCATTATTATTATTATTATCGTTATTCTTATACTACCTTTGAAATACAACGAATATTACAAGAAAAATATTTTTAGAATATAAAATAATACCAATATTTGATATTTATTATTAAAATATTATGTTTCAATATACATTTGAAAATCAGTAATTAAATTTATCAGACATATATGTTTGGCTCTGCTCGTAGCCTTGCAGAAATTATTCGTGAAGCTTGTGCATCTTGTTGGCTTGATGCCAAAGATGGAGTTGGTTGTCTTGGATGACTTGATGACCTTGCTTGATTTTGCCGATTGGATGATCTTGCTCGACTTTGATGACTTGCTGATCTTGCTCTCCTTCGTCGGCGTGATGATCTTGATCTTCTTGACTGTCTTTGTTTTTTCTTTCTTTTTTTTTCTAATTTTTCTTTTAATTTTTTTATAATGAAATAAAAACAAGAGCCAATGAGAGCAAGTACGCAAATAATTACAATTGAAATAAATATATAAATTTCAATTCCTTCTTTTGGTGAACTATATACATTTGGCAATTCAATGTCCTGACAAATTATTGGATCAACACTGTCAACAATATTAACGCAACATCTCCATTTTCCATAATCCGATTTGTCACCGAATTCTACCCACTCTTAAATTGACATTAAATAAAAATATAAATTTAAATATTATGGTATATACAAGTTGCATTGAATCATAAAAAATATAAATATATATAGCTTACCAATAAATCGAAGTTCACATACAGAGTTTTTTTTCCGAGGAACATAATGTCCTCCATCAGGATCATCAGCTGTAAAATTATTATTATCACCATGAATTATAGTCCATTTGCAACTAATCATATGTGCTTCAACTGCTGGAGATATGTGACAATCAAGACCAGGACCAGTTGATCCAATACCACGATACGTAGTAGAAATCTTACGTTTCAGCTCTGGAGTAATTGTATAATCTAAAAGAAAAAAAAAATTGTAAAATCTTATACTTATACATAAATGTAATAATTAGTCAACAATTTATATACTTTTAAGTATGATCATTGTTGGAACTTTGACCAAGTGAAGAGTATCATGCAAATTTAAGTTGGTCAAAAGTTTTAGATGAGGGCTACAAGTCCAATTGCCAATATCTCTTTCATGCAAATCTATTAAACAATA
Organism: Aphidius ervi; assembly: GCA_015776835.1. NCBI lineage: Eukaryota > Metazoa > Arthropoda > Insecta > Hymenoptera > Braconidae > Aphidius > Aphidius ervi. The sequence continues at coordinate 1,609,047 of MKYW01000010.1, read as the reverse complement.
ATAATGTTTTAATTTTATTTTTATTATTTATTTTTAAATAAAATTGTAAAAAAGTGTTTGTATTATATTTACTGTGTATTATAAGATCACATGAAAATGGAGTAGTAATATTGACTGTGTATTTATTTGAATTTTTAGAAATGATGGATCCATTCGCATGATTCCACAAGCAATAATCAATTTGATGACCTTCAATTAAATCATTTTTATACGTTTTCAAATAATTTGATATTTCACAGTGAAAAACTACTCGTTTTATTATTGTTCCATTTATCCGCTCATCAGTTTCGTTAATATATTCAATACGAGATCTTACATAAAAATCTGTTGAAATAAAAAAAATATTAAATTTTTATACAATATAATTTCTATAATAATTATTTTGTTGAATAATAATAATAATCTTACTTCTGACTTGTACGGAGAAAAAGTATTCGATAATTGTGCTTCCAGTGTGGTTTTCATTGAAAGCTAGTTGACATTTCCAAGTTCCATTGTGTTCTAATATATTTGCATTTTTAACGAGCATCGAACAATTACCTGCTTTCAATGTATTGTTGTCAGTTATATGTGTAACTTGTTGAGTTGGAGCTTGAATTCTACAAAATAAAAGTGGTCTATTGTCGGAACAATTTACCTGTAATTCATGAAAAAAAAAATTAACATATACAATACTAGCTGCAGCTATGGTTTAGTAATAAATATTAATTTATATACCAAAAATTCATCGTCATTTTTTACAAAGTGGCTATTTTTTTGGTGAACATCTGATATTTTATTATATTTTTTTATTCCATGATAATTTTTTTGCAAAATTATTGTTCGATTGATTGTAAAATTTCCATAATCAATTAAAAGCTTCTTCATGCCATATTCATTTTCTGATGATTGATCAATTTTAAATTTACACTCACTGAGGCTATCAATCTCGTCGATCGGTTCACAGAAATGCATTCCACAAAGTTGCCGCTTACTGTAAGTAATACAATGTTTTAAGGTAATTTGTATTTTTTTTAATTGTAAAAAATTGATACTACTCGATCGTTTGAACTGTTGGTTTAGATTCTTCAATGGCAGTTACATCGGTTGACATGAACAAACATTTTTTTGGATTTTTTTGTATATTATACATTGAGATACTAAAATTTTCTGATGTCATATCTACAATAACTTTGACATGAGCTGAATCTGTGCCAATAAAAAATAATGATATATATAATTCACGATTATAATTGATTATACAAGTAAAAAAAAAAATGTACAATGAATTTAAAATAATTGAATCATCTAAACATTACCCCAAGTTGTGAAAAAATAAATTGATGTAAATACAGGATGTTCAAAACCTTTCAATAATTTTTTGTGGTAATGCATTGTCCAAATACCGTCGTCAAAAATAGACACAGTGTGAAAATAAAGCACGTTTTCCTCAGCAATTTTTCTCTCATCCATTAAAAAATTTCTTGGTTTGGAAAATTGTTTCAACATCGTATAAAAAGTTCCATATGAGCTACCATCTGGTCTTTCATTAATAAATCGTAATTCTTCTGGAGGTATATTAGACGACACATTGCCGGAAAACCATAATGGAAATTTTGATCCTTGAACAGCTCGTATATTATAATAATCCGTGAAATTATTTTGTTTTGGTAGAGGGTCAAACAATTTTATTGGATACTCTAGTGATGCAGTGTATTCTGTTTTAAAATTACGTATTTCATCAGTTTTATTTTCTCTTTTAAGTATGCAGTCATAATATCCATGATATTTAAAATTAAAGAAAAAGCCATAATAAGCGCCGATATAATTGATCATGGTATACTTAATTCGATGATAAAAACCATCTTCTGAAGAGAGACTGTCGTTGTATTCTGGTATTTTTATCTGCGACCAATTATAAAAAATTTATTTATTAATACATTTATGTTTAATGAAATTTTAATTTATATGCTTGAAACAATTTAATAACAATAATATATTGTAAATTAAAATAATAAGTATGCAATTTACATTAATAAATTGTAAGTATTTATATTTATTGAAATTATATATAGTTTCTTTTTTTTTACCAATTCTGTTTGTCCATTTCTAGCGTCAAATTGACATTGAAACTTTGGAATGGTCCTGTTTTTTAAATAATTTTCAAACTTCATTTGAATATACGTTGATCCTTGTTTTATCAGCTTCCTGGGCTCATACTCTTCTCTAATATCGCTATCGAAATTCTATAAAAATAAATTATTATCATCATTAGTATATTGACTCTACAAATCTTTCATTATCACCCAATTTTTTCACACAATATTATTGATAAAATCATTATACCTCAATCATATGAATATTAAATTTTTGTATCAAGGTTTTGTTTTCCAATAATTGATGGTCCTCATAATGTATTCTTATTTCCCATCTGTCATGGGAGTTATATGCCCTAAAATGAAAAATGTCAGGGTAGTCAGGAACAAAAGATTTCATTCGAAATATTTTAAATTGGCAGCTCCTGTTATTTCCAGTAAATATCATTCCATCATCTGTATTTGGATAAATTTCATAATGTTCACTTCGTTGACGAAAGTAAATATCTGGCTCGCCAAAGTCATAACCATAATAATGAATTGCTAAACACTTTTTTACTTGTCCAAATATTTTGTTTGGTCTCAATGAAAGTGGATTATAATTCACACAGTCGATATTTTTAATTTCATTTTTTTCTGATTTACATGAATAGAAAAAAAAAAATATTTATTTATTAAATAATTGAAAAATGTATTTAATTATATACAACAATAAATTTGAGCAATTTACTTTTGGTATATGTAGATTCAAGATCACTCGTTGAATTCTCGAATTTTCCCTGTAAATTAAAAGTATATTTCAAATATTAATTTTTTATTGCGTGAATAAATAAATAAGTATATATTTTATACCGTTGGAGGAATGGGAAAAAAAAATTCCTGAAAAGTATATTTATATTGATACTGGTTTTCCTTACGTGGATCAACATGAAAAGTAGTGGTATTAACGACCCAACGTCCATAGAACAATCTTGGAAACGGTGAAATTGAAAATGAGCATGATTTATAATAATCTAATAATTCAAAATAACGAGTCACATTAGTATCTTTTCCATCCAATTCCCAATTCTTTTCGCAAATTAAATCGTATTTTTTTCTAAAATATCTGTTTGTAGAATATTGTTCTACTTGACAACTGTAGATATTAAAAGTTCTGTCAACAATTAAATCAACAGTGTCATTGACATTGACCCACATCGTAATATTTTTACCTGCAATTTATATACATGTATAATTTACAAGAATTTATTTATTATTATTAAATAATATTTCATCAGTTTAATATATTGAAATATACCAACATATTATTAAAATATTTTAGTGTACATGCAATCAATTTTACATTACATATTTTTAAAAAATTTCGGGCGATAAAAAAAAATATCAGTTATATACCTATAATGTATAGTTGACAAAAAAAAAAAAAGAAGTGAAAAGAAAGATACCACTCGTATTCATTTATTATTTTTCAACCAAAAAAATAAAATATTAATTTTATCTATAATTAAAAATAACTATATATTTTTTTTTTTTTTTAATATCAGTATAAATTTGAATAAACGAAACAAGAGTTGAATTTATTATATTTCAATTTATTTATCAGCTTTGTTAAGCTGAATTAATTTTTTTTTAACATTATATAATTTATTTATTTATAGGAGAATCGATGCTTTTAATAACACAGACAATTATTGTATAATTTTCTGTTTTTTGTTTTATTATTCTCAAAAAAACACTTCATTCTAATATTATTTTAAAAAGTCAATTAAAAAAAATTATTATTAACAATCTTTTAGTGCATTGATTAATTTTATGTTGTTTTAATAAATAAACATACCGTATACATTTGTGTATATGGGCAACAAATTGAGAATCACGAAGAATAAAAACCACTTCATGTTGCTGGCTGCTCAGGTGAGACTATTGAACTGATCATAAATTTTAGAATTGTGCTGGACACACCAGCAAGACCAAGCTTAATTTTCTAGTCCCACAAACACTTACACATTGTCATCACTGATAACACGAATGGTTTAAAAATAAAAACTTGTCAGGTCAAATTTTTTTTAAGTTTTTTTTTTTTTAACTTTTAAAGCCAAATATATATTTTAATATTCTTCAACAATAACTTATTTTGATCATTGATTAGAGATAACACAATCATGTTCTTTTCAAAAATACAAAAAGCTTCTTTATCAATATTCGTCGATGTATAAAAAATATAAATTTAATATTATTTTATTTTCTATTTAACGTCAATAATATTTCTATTATTTACAAAACGAATAATATTCTTAATTTGTTATCAATAAAATTTAAAAAAATATTTTTTAATTTTTTTTTTAAACAGCTAAATTAGGCCTGATGTTTTTACCAGTCTAATAATTATAAGTATTATTAGTATTTAATTAATTTCTTAATAACGATGAAAAAAAAAAACAACAACAATGATAAATAAAAAATAAATGTGATTTTATATTTAAATATTAACAGTTTATTCCCTCAACAATTATCCGAATTTATTTTATGAACATAAACCAGCTGTTTAAATTTAATTATTAATTAACAATTAAAAAAAAAATATTTTTCCATTCTAATATAATTTGAAATTGAATTTAAATCATCTCAAATACCATTCAAAACTAATGAATTTATTTATTATTTAAAAAAATATACGTGCAAGGATAAAAAACTGAACATTACGTAGTGCCCAAGTTTTGGAACCAATGTCTTGCTCTTTATTTTACGTTATGTGACAAGAGGTTCGTCCTTAAAAATAAAACGAATATTACAAGAAAAATATTTTGAGAATATGAAAAAATACCAATATTTAATATTTATCATTAAAATATTATGTTTTGATATACATTTGAAAATCAGTAATTAAATTCATCAGACATATATGTTTGGTTCTGCTCGTAGCCTTGCAGAAATTATTCGTGAAGCTTGTGCATCTTGTTGGCTTGATGGTAAAGATGAAGTTTGTTGTCTTGGATGACTTGATGACCTTGCTTGATTTTGCCGATTGGATGGTCTTGCTCGACTTTGATGACTTGCTGATCTTGCTCTCCTTCGTCGCCGTGATGATCTTGATCTTCTTGACTGTCTTTGTTTTTTCTTTCTTTTTTTTTCTAATTTTTCTTTTAATTTTTTTATAATGAAATAAAAACAAGAGCCAATAAGAGCAAGTACACAAATAATTACAATTGAAATAAATATATAAATTTCAATTCCTTCTTTTGGTGAACTATTTACATTTGGCAATTCAATGTCCTGACAAATTGTTGGATCAACACTGTCGACAATGTCAACGCAACATCTCCATTTTCCATAATCTGATTTGTCTCCGAATTTTACCCACTCTTAAATTGACATTAAATAAAAACGTAAATTTAAATATTATGGTATACAAGTTGCAATGAATCATAAAAAATATAAATATATATAGCTTACCAAGAAATCGAAGTTCACATACAGAGTTTTTTTTCCGAGGAACATAATGTCCTCCATCAGGATCATCAGCTGTAAAATTATTATTATCACCATGAATTATAGTCCATTTGCAACTAATCATATGTGCTTCAACTGCTGGAGATATGTGACAATCAAGACCAGGACCAGCTGATCCAGTATGGCGTTTGCTATTGTAAGTAGTAATTTTACTTATCAGCTCTGGAGTAATTGTATAATCTAAAAAAAAAAAAAAATTCAAGATTTTATACAAACTTATACATAAATATAATTATGAAAAAGTCAACAATTTATACTTTTAAGTATGATCATTCTTGGAAGTTTAACCAAGTAAAAAGTATCATGCAAGTTCAAGTTGGTTAAAAGTTTTAGTTGAGGGCTACAAGTCCAATTCCCAATGTCTTTTTCATGCAGATCTATTAAACAATAATAATGTTTTCATTTCATCTTTATTATTTATTTTTAAATAAAATTGTAAAAAAGTGTTTGTATTATATTTACTGTGTATTATAAGATCACATGAAAATGGAGTAGTAATATTGACTGTGTATTCATTTGAATTTTTAGAAATGATGGATCCATTTGCATGATTCCACAAGCAATAATCAATTTGATGACCTTCAATTAAATCATTTTCATACATTTTTAAATAGTTTGATATTTCACAGTGAAAAACTACTCGTTTTATTATTGTTCCATTTATCCGCTCATCATGTTCGTCAATATATTTAATATGAGATCTGACATGAAAATCTGTTGTAATAATAAACATTAAATTGATACATATATAATATATTCTCTAAAATAATTAATTTGGAAAATAAAAATAGTCTTACTTCTGACTTGCACCGGAAAATAGTATTCTATCATTGTGCTTCCAATGTTGCTTTCATTAAAAGCTAGTTGACATTTCCAAGTTCCATTGTGTTCTAATCTGTTTGCATTTTTAACGAGCATCGAACAATCACCTCCTTCCAATTTATCATTGTCAGTTATGTGTGTTACTTGCTGAGTTGGGGCTTGAATTCTACAAAATAAAAGTGGTCTATTCTCGGAACAATTTACCTGTAATTTATGAAAAGTAAAATTAATATATACAATGCTAGCTGCAGCTAAGGTCGAGTAATAAATATTAATTCAATATTCATGTATATACCAAAAATTCATCGTCATTTTTTACAAAAAAGCTATTATTATTTTCGTGCCTATCTGATGATTTATAATATTTATTTATTCGATGAAAATTATTTTGCAAAATTATTGTCCGGTTGATTGTGAAATTTCCATAATCAATTGAAAGCTCTTTCATTCCATAATTATTTTTCAATGATTGATTTATTTTAAAATCACATTCACTGAGGCTATCTATCTCGTCGATTGGTGTATCACAAATTACCTGCTTTCTGTAAGTAATACATTATTTTAAGGTAATTAATATTTTTTTTAATTGAAAAGTTTATATTACTTTATCGTTCGAACTGTTGGTTCGGTTTCTTCAATGACAGTTCCATCGGTTAACATGAACAGACATCTTTTTGGATTTTCCTGTATATTATATAAAGAGATACTAGGATTTTCTGTTGACAAATCTATAATAACTTTGACATGAGTTAAATCTGTGCCAATAAAAAAGAATGATATACAATTTATGATTATAATTGATTATATACAAGTAAAAAAAAAATGTACAATGAATTTAAAATAATTGAATCATATCTAAACTTTACCCCAAGTTGTGATGGAATAAAATGCTGTAAATACAGGATATTCAAGATCTGTCAATAACATTTTGTGGTAATGCAATGTCCAAACACCGTTGTCAATGATAGACATGTTTTTATATAAATAATTCATGCTTTCACTGGCCAATTTTCCTTTATCCTTTAAAAAATCTCTTGATACGAAAGATGCTTCCATCATCGTATAAAAAGTTCCAACTGAAGTACCATTTGGCATTTCAATAATAACTCGCAATTGTTCTTCCAATAAATTGAACGGAACATTACTCTTTAGCCAGAATGGAAACAGTGATCCTTCAACAGCTCGTATATTATAATAATGTCTAAAATTGTTTTGATTTGGTAGCGGGTCAAACAATTTCATTGGATACCCAAGTGATGCTGTGTTTTGTGTTTCAAAGTTATATCTTTTGTCAGTTTCATTTTCTCTCTCAAGTATGCAGTCATAATATCCATGATATTTAAAATTAAAGAAATAGCCATAATAAGAGCCTTCAAAATTCAGCAAAGTATACTTAATTCGGCGATAAAAACCATCTTGTAAAGATATTATACTATTTTTGTATTCTGGTATTTTTATCTGGAACCAATTGTAAGAAATTTATTCATGTTTAATGCAATTCCAATTTATATGCGTGAAACAATTTAATGATATAACAATAAAATATGGTTAATTAGAATGATGAATGTTCAGTTTGTATTTATATTGTGAGTATTTTTATTTATTTAAATTTTTTACCATTTCCGTTTGTGTATCATTAGCGTCAAATTGACATTGAAATTTTGAAATGGTACTGCAGTTTTTAAAATTATTTTTTAATTTCATTTGAAGATACATTGATCCTTGTTTCATCCGCAGTCTGGGCACATACTCTTCTCTAAAATGACTATCGAACGTCTATAGAAAAACGAATTATTATCATTATTAAATTGACTTTATAAGTCTAATACTATCACTGAATTTTTTTACACAATATTATTTATAAAATCAATATACCAATATCTCGTGAATACGAAAATTAACTTTTTGTATTAAGATTTTTGTATCCAATTGATGGTCTTCATAATCCGTTATAATTTCCCATCCGTCATACCATGAGTGAAAAATATAGTTATCATCAAAAACGTAATTAGACTTCATTTGAAGTATTTTAAATTGGCAGGTCCTGTTATTTCCAGTGAATATTATTCCATCATCTGTATTTGGATAAATTTGATAACTTTGGCTACTTAGCCGAGGTTTTACGTCATATTCGTCCATATAAAAACCATAATAATGAATTGCAAAGCATTTTTTAACTTGTCCAATTACTTTTTTTGGTCTCAGTGATAGTGGATTATTATTTACATAGTTAATATTTTTAATTTCATCATTTTCTGATTTACATGAACAGAAAAACAAATATTTATTTATTAAATAATCAAAAAATGTAATTAATTATAAAACAATAAATTTAAGCAATTTACCTTGGTCATTTGTAGATCCAGGATTACTTGTTGAATTCTCGAATCTTCCCTGTAAATTAATATAAATTATATTAAAAGTATATTTCAAATATTAATTTTCTATTGTGAATAAATAAAAAAATATACCGTTTCTAAGGGGATCGGAAAATAAATTTCCTGAAAAGCGTATTTATATTGATACTGGTTTTCTTTACGTTGATCAACATGAATAGTAGTGGTATTAACGACCCAACGTCCATAAAAAAATCTTTGAAAAGGTGAAATTGAAAATGAGCATGATTCATAATAGTCCAATAATTCAAAGTAGTGAGTCGTATCATTATCATTTCTTTCCAACGTCCAATTCTCTTGGCTAATTAAATCGTATTTTTTTCTAAATTGGTAAATTTCTGTGTTTGTAGAATATTGTTTTACTTCACAATTGTATATATTATAAGTTTTATCAACAATTAAATCAACTGTGTCATTGACATTGACCCACATCGTAAAATTTTTACCTACAATTTATAAATATATATTTATTTATTATTATTATTAAATAATATTTCATCTGTTTAATATTATAAAAACAACATATGAATAAAATATTTCAGTGTACATGTAATGAATTATACATTATACATTTTGGATGATAAAAAAATTATCAATTTATTACCTATAGTTGAAAAAAAAAAAATAAAAAAAAAAAAACTTTAAATTGTGCCAATATCTTTTTCATACATACCTATTAAACAATAATAACATCTTAATTTTATTTATTCGTTAAATTATACATGTATGTGAACACTTATAAAATAAAATTGTAAAAAAGAGTTTGTATTATATTTACTGTGTATCGTAAGATCAGTAGTAGTATTGACTGTGTATTCATTAAAATTTTCGGAAATGATGGATCCATTTGGATGATTCCATAAGCAGTAATCAATTTGATGACCTTCAATTGAATCATTTTCATACGTTTTCAAATAATTTGATATTTCATAGTGAAAAAGCACTTGTTTTATTATTGTTTCATTTTTTTCTTGGCTAGTTTCGTTGATATGTTTATTATGAGATCTAACATAAAAATCTGTTGAAATAAAAAAAAATATGAATCATTTACAATATAATATCCATACAATATATATATATATATAATTATAATATCTATAATAATTATTTTGTTAAATAAAAATAATGTTACTTCTGACTTCAACGGAAAAATAGTAATCAATAATTGTGCTTCCAATGTTGCTTTCATTGAAAGCTAGTTGACATTTCCAAGTTCCATTGTGTTCTAATCTGTTTGCATTTTTAACGAGCATCGAACAATCACCTGCTTCCAATTTATCATTGTCAGTTATGTGTGTTACTTGCTGAGTTGGGGCTTGAATTCTACAAAATAAAAGTGGTCTATTCTCGGAACAATTTACCTGTAATTTATGAAAAAAAAAAAAAAAAATACCAATAAATCAATCTTAATATTCAGTGTCAGCTGGTTGCGTAATATATATTGATTTATACCAAAAATTCATCGTCATGTTTTACAAAGTGGCTATTATTATTTCCGTGCATATCTGATGTTTTATTATATTCCTTTATTCCATGAAAATTATTCTGCAAAGTTATTGTCCGATTGATTGTAAAATTTCCATAATCAATTGAAAGCTCTCTCATTCCATAATTATTTTTCAATGATTGATTTATTTTAAATTCACATTCACTGAGGCTATCAATCTCGTTGATTGGTGTATCACCAATTACTTGCTTTCTGTAAGTAATACAATGTTTTAAGGTAATTTGTATTTTTTTGTTAATTTAAAAAATTTATATTACTTGATCGTTTGATTTTTCGGTTTAGATTCTTCAATGACAGTTCCATTGGTTAACATGAATAAACATTTTTGTGGATTCTTCTGAATATTATACATTGAGATACTAGAATTTTCTGTTGTCATATCTACAATAACCTTGACATGAGTTAAATCTGTGCCAATAAAAAAAAAATGATATACAATATATGATTATAATTGATTATACAAGTAAAAAAAATGCACAATGAATTTAAAATAATTGAATCATATCTAAACTTTACCCCAAGTTGTGACTGAATAAATTGATGTAAATACAGGATATTCAAAATCTCTTGATAACATTTTGTGGTAATGGAATTTCCAAACACCGTTGTCAATAATAGACACGTTTCTGTATAAATAATTCTTATTTTCTCTGGCATATTGTTCCATACTGAAATATTTTTCTAGTAGTAAGAGAGGTGCTTCGATCGTCGTATAAGAAGTTCCAACTGAAGTACCATTTGGCATTTCAATAATAACCCGCAATTGTTCTTCCAATGTATTGAACGGAACATTACTCTTTAGCCAGAATGGAAACAGTGATCCTTCAACAACTCGTATATTATAATTATGTGTGAAATTGTTCTGATCTAGTATAGGGTCAAACAATTTCATTGGATACTCAAGTGATGCAGTGTTTTGTGTTTCAAAGTTATATCTTTTATCAGTTTCATTTTTTCTTTCAAGTAGACAGTCATAATATCCATGATATTTAAAATTAAAGAAATAGCCATAAGCATCTTCATACTTGATTCGACGATAAAAACCATCTTGTAAAGAGAGACTGTTTTTGTATTCTGGTATTTTTATCTGTAGGAAATTATGAAAAATTTATTTATAAATACATTTATGTTTAATGAAATTTAAATTAATATCCTTGAAACAATTTAATAATTTATAATATATATTGTAAATTAAAATAATAAATGTGCGATTCATATTTATACTTTGAGTATTTTCATTTATTAAAAGTATATATTTTTTTTACCATTTCTGTTTGTCTATCATTAGCGTCAAATTGACATTGAAAGTTTGGAATGGTATTGTTTTTTGAATTACTTTCTATTTTGATTTGAAGGTACATTGATCCTTGTTTTATCATCATTCTGGGCACATCCTCCTCTTTATCAAACCTATCGAACTTCTATAAAAATGAATTAGTATCATTAGTATATTGATTTTACAAATACATTATTATCACTAAATTTTTTTACACAATATTATCGATAAAATCATTATACCCCAATCATATGAATATTAAATTTTTGAGTTAAGGTTTTGTTTTCCAATTGATGGTCTTCATAATCTGTTGTAATTTCCCATCTGTCATACCATGAGTGAAATTTATTTCTATCATTAAAAATATTCTTTAAATTTCTATCATTAAAAACGTGATTAGATTTCATTTGTAATATTTTGAATTGACAGCTCCAGTTATTCCCAGTAAATATCATTCCATTATCTGTATTTGGATAAATTTGATAACTTTCTGTCATTTGATAACGTGTTATTTTATATTCTTCCATATCGAAACCATAATAATGAGTTGCAAAGCATTTTTTAACTTGTCCAAATACTTTTTTTGGTCTCAGTGAAAGTGGATTATTATTCACATAAAAAACATCTTTAATTTGACGATTTTCTGATTTATATGAATAAAAAAAAAAGTATTTATTTATTAAATAATTAAAAAATGTGTTTAATTATAAAACAATCAATTTGGGCAAGTTACCTATGTCATTTGTAGATTCAAGATCACTTGTTGAATTCTCAAATTTTTCCTGTAAATTAATAGTATATATTTAAAATATTAACTTTGTATATTGTGAATATAAATAAGTATGTATATTATATTAAATACCGTTGCAGGAATTGGAATAAAAAATAACTGCAAAGTATATTTATATTGATCTTGTTTTTTTTTACGTGGATAAAAAGTAGTGGTATTAACGATCCAACGTCCATAAAAAAATTTTGGAAAAGGTGAAATTGAAAATGAACATGACTCATAATAATCCAATAATTCAAAGTAGTCAGTCACAGTCTTATCTTTTCTTTCCAACTCCCAATTCCCTTTGCTAATTAAATCGTACTTATGCCTAAATTGGTTAAGTCGAGTGTAAGCAGAAAATCGTTGTACTTGACAACTATATATATTATTAGTTTTTTCAACAATCAAATCAACTGTGTCATTGACATTGACATACATCGTAAGATATTCACCTGCAATGTATATAAATTTGACAAAAATCATTCAGTTATTTAATAATTAAACGTTTTATTATAACTAATTTATTATAGCATTGCAGTATATATTGTTTCGTGATTATTATTATTAAACAATATTTCATCAGTTTAACATATATGTAAACCAACATATATAATCGGAGTATTTTAGTATACATGCAATCAATTATATATTTTTAAAAAATTTTAGGCGATAAAAAAATTATCAGTTATACCTATAGTTAACAAAAAAAGTAACAAAAACCATACTCGAATTTATTTATCAGTTTTCAAGTTAAAAATAAAATATTATTTTTATCTCTGATTAAAAATTTTTAATTTTTTAAAAAAAGCAGCTATTAAAAGCTGCTTTTTTTGTTATCAATAGTATAAATTTAAATAAAAAATTAAAGAGTTTATTTTTTTTTTATCTTTAAATAGTTAAATAAAACATATATGTAGTTATTTAATTACTGAATTTTTAGTTATACTTATTATATTTCAATATATTTTTCAGCTTTATTGAGCTGATTTTTTCATAACATTAAATCCGCTATTTATCATAAGAAAAATCGATGCCTCTTATAGTACGGAGAATTATATAATTTTCTTTTTTTAAAAAAAAAAAAAAACCGCAATCTATTATTATTTAAAAGAGTGAATTATTGAAAATTATTATATGTAACAATATATTAGTGCATTGATTAATTATAATATAATTATATTTTTTCTGTATTTTAAATAAATAAACATACCGTATGCGTATATATGCAACGAGATAAGAACAACGAAGAATAAAAACCACTTCATGTTGTTGGCTGCTCCGCTGAGACTATTGAACTGATCATAAATTTTATAATTGTGCTGGACACACCAGCAAGTCCAAGCTCAATTTTCTATTCCCACAAACACTTACACCTTGTCATCAATGATAACACGAATGGTTAAAAAATAAAAACTTGTCGGGTCAAATTTTTTTTTGTTTTTTGTTTTTTAATTTTTAAAGCCAAATATATATTTTAATATTCTTCAACAACAATTTATTTTGATGATTGATTAGAGATAACACAATCATGTTTTTGTCAAAAAAAAACAAAAAGCTTCTTCATCATTATTTGTTAATGTATAAAAAATATAAATAAATTTAATATTATTTTGTTTTCTATTTAACTTCAATAATATTTTTATTATTTACAAAACGAATAATTTTTTAATTTGTTATCATATAATTTAAATAAATATTTTCTTATTTTTTTTAAACAGCTAATCATTATTTGTTTCACGTATCAATTGAAGGCTTTTGAATACTGGTATACTAGTAATAATTATTTATTATTCATTAATGAATGTATTTTTTTTAAATTATATTTTCTATTTTTTATTTTTGTAGGAAGCAAAAACAATTTTGCACAATACTAGATATAAAATAATAATAATAATAATATAGGGAAGAAAAAAAAATTTAAATAGGGATATTTTATAATAAGTAAATAAATTAGCATTGTGATGATAGTGCAGCTAAATTACTTATGTAAAATAATAATTAATAAATTTACATTAAAAAAAAAAATAATAAACAAGTGTATTTTTTTATAAATTCAATTTAATTTTATTATAACGACAGAAAAATAGTTGCTTTTTTATTATTTGGCAAGTTTGTACTAACAATAATAATAGCAAGTAAAAAATAAATAATTTTATGTCTAAATATTAACAATTTATTAACATATTAATTATCTAGTTTTTTATTTTGTTTTTGATGGTACGTAGCCTTTTTTAGCAAATTGTTTTAAATGTTGTTCTGCTGTTTTGGCACGATATGCAGCAATAGGATCATGTAGTCTCAATCGAAGACACTAAAATGTTATGTTTAATATTAATTAATATTATTTTAATTATAATAAAATTCAAAATAATATATTTTATCTTACCCCACATTGGTTTCTTAAATCAATTGCTTCAGGTAATATAGTATCAAGATATTTTTCTCGATCTTCATGAGCTGGATGAGTTGACAGCCACGTTGATTTTTCAGGTTCAATTTCTAAATGAGATAATTGTTTCATCATTGACCATAAAACAACAGCTTGACGTACATCAAAACATGCTTTTGAAGCAATTTGTAAACCAACATGATCAGCTTCTTGCTCTGCTGTTCGTTTATGTGGCAGAGTGATGAGAATATTTGTCAATTTAACTCCAAAATATTGAAGAACAAAGGCTAATACATCACTGGGTATTATAAACCAAGTGATTGCAATGGGTACTGCAAGAAGTATATCCAACAAAAAATTTCTAGACAATGCTTCAATCTAAAAATAAATAAAATAAATATTTATTAATTTGTTTTCTTTTTAAATTAAATTATTACCACTTACTGAATGTAAAAGAAGAACATGAGCAATTTCATGGGCCAAAACAAAAGCCAATTGATCATCATTTTCAACAAGTCTTATCATACCCAGATATACAAATATTTGACCACCCTGAAATAGTAGATAATTATTCGGCAATTAGCTTATTTTAATAATCATTTGTTTTAAAAAAAAATAAAATATACCAACAGGAAGAACAAAAGCATTTGTTTGATTTGAATCAAGGACTGTCAATGTCCATTCTCGTTCTGCAATTGATGGTATATCCTGATTTGCTTTTAACAATTGCTTGACAATTTTATTCAATCTGCGATATGTTGAATGTGATGGAGGCAATACTGAATCTTCATGATCTTCAAGGATCTAATTAACAAATAATTATTAATTAACAAAAAAAAAAAACATATTTATATAATTAAAATTGTATAAATTACTTACTGTTTCAGCCATTAAAGAACTCAATGCTTTTTGTTGTTCTTCATTGAGAATGATAAATCTTGAACGACCAGTTAGTGGACATTTTTCAATATGATAAATGTAATAAAAAAGTAAACTAGCTAAAGCAAATCCCAGCAAACCTGAAAAATACAATAATAAAAACATTAATATTTATATTTTATTATTTATTTATTTATTGTTATTGTTGTTACCATAAATTTTTGTTCTTCTTGCAGACAACCATTCTTTATAAATTTTTTTTTCTTGTGGACTTTTTCTTGACCACCATCTTTTAAGTAAACGTCCAAATACATATGCTCCAACTCTTGTTATTGGACGTATTAACAAAGCAAAATATGGTGGTATATCAAGACGAGGTGTTGTATGAAATTTACATTTATTAATAATAATTTTATCATCATATTTATCGATGATTTTTGGCAGAGTGTTTTGTGAAAAACTAGAATATTTACTTGGATAATGTATTGTTGGCTTGATAAATCTTGAGACAAGAGTTTGTCTACGATTTAACAAACAAAATGACCTGAGTAGTAACATTTTCACTTGTATAGTAGAAGTTAATTAACAATCAACTTTTGTTTAATTCATAAATAAAAAAAACACTGAAGTTATGATGATGAAAATAAATAAACAAATGTCCTAAAATTAAGTACACTGAGATTATATATATGTGTGAGAGGGTGTGTGTGTGTGTGTGTGTGTGTGTGTTGATGTTGATATTGTTTGTTGTGATTTTTGAATAATAATTATATGTAATCCATACAAGCTGCAAGAAGTAACAAGTGAAATCCTAAACGTGCATGACAATAATACATGACTCCAGCAGCAATAGTTGATTGTCCAGCAGCATATAACATTCGTTTTGTAAAAAAAATTTCTATCAAATGTAACCAAGTTGGACGTTTACGTTCTTTGACGACACTTGTGTTGTTGTTGATGTTATTTAATGTTTGACCTTTTGTCATGAGATGAACCAAACTGCCTTTTTTTTTGTTAAATTCATATTGCCATGACATGACACAAATTTAAAAATGAACAAAAAAAAATAATAAATATACAATCACCCACCCTTGAATTATTTAATTATGATATATTTTTTTTTGTGTGGTGTTGAGCAGTCTTAAGTGTGCGTGTGTGTGTATCAGTGTGTATGTGATAATAATAACATGATTACCAAAAGTAGTAACTACATAGTTACTAGATTTAAACTAATTCTATTCGGTGACATTTAAAAAAACTTAATACATTTATTAGTATATATTATATATAGATATAATAAATATATAATTCATCAGTGTTGGGTTAATTTTTTATCAGTTAGATTGGCGTTTTCCGTTTGTTATCTGTTGAATCCTCATTTGGTTTTTTTTTTATAATTCATATGATTTTTAAAATTTATAATGGCGTTCCCGCTAATATATCGACACATCGATATATTCGATAATCGAATTAAATTTGAGCTGAATTGAGCTAAGTTCAAGTGATACAACTTGCCATGCTTGCTCTATTTCCTTTTTTTTCCTTTTCTTTTCAAATAAATATCTGACACTGACATCAGGTATTTTTTAAAAAGTAAATGTAATTATAAATTAACAATGGCTAAGTACGATTTAACACCCCGTATCGGGCAAAATTTGGATCGACATTTGGTTTTTCCACTTTCGGAATTTCTTACTGCAAAAGGGGTATGAATATATTTATGTTAAATAACTTTGTTATACATGCGGTTAAATTTTGAGGTTATTATAACCTTGTATAATTTGTTGTTAATAAATAAATACATATAATTTGTTAATAATAAATATTTATTTATTTATTTATTTATTTATAAGTCCAGCAAATAAATATATTAATTTTGTTGATAGGTTTACGATGAATCTGGATTACTTCAATCAAAACTTGAAATTCTCAGAAAAACCAATATGATTGATTATGCTATCGACATCTGGATGCAGCTGTATCCAAATAACGAAGTACCTGAGGTAATTCAATATTTTTTTCTTTAATTATTATCATTATGATAACTTGACTGGCTAATTTCTCTAAATTATTAATTTAGAAATTAAAAGCTCGACGTGATGAAGTCGTTGAAGAGCTTGGAAGACTCCAGGAAAAAGTTGCTCCAGTTGTTGCATTGATGAATAACGAGAAAGCTATGAAAAAAATGGAGGAAATGCGTGATTCAAAAGCTCTTATCAATTACTTGACCCAAGAATGGGAGGTAAATAAATCATAATAATTTTTAAAATACAATTTAAATTTTAATTAAACAATAATTTATTTGTTTACAGTTTAAAGTTGAAATGATGGATGATCTTGTAGCACTTGCTAAATACAGATACGAGTGTGGTAATTATTCAGTTACAACATCTTATCTTTATTTTTACATGTTGATTATGCCACCAACTGACAAGGTAATTAATTATTTTTTATAAATAAAAATAAATGAATAATCAGCTATAATAATAATTTGTTAATATATTTTTTAGAACTATTTAAGTGTTCTTTGGGGTAAATTAGCATCTGAAATTCTTGCTCAAAATTGGGATACAGCACTTGAAGATGTTAATAAACTCAGAGAATATATTGACAGCAATGCTATTGGTAATTCACTTCAAGCTTTGCAACAACGTACATGGCTTATTCACTGGAGTTTGTTTGTATTCTTCAATCATGCCAAGGGTAGAGATGCAATCATCGAGATGTTTCTCTATCGTCCACTGTAAGTTTAAATCTCAATATTTTCTGTATCTGCTTGACTGTATTGTTGTTCATTTGTTTTAGTTATTTGAATGCCATTCAAACAATGTGCCCACATATTCTTCGTTACTTGGCAGCAGCTGTTATTGTCAATCGTTCAAGACGATCAACATTGAAGGATCTTGTTAAAGTTATTCAACAAGTAAGT
>MKYW01000010.1:1453312-1589328 GCA_015776835.1 Aphidius ervi | reverse complement strand
TTTTTAAGTTTAATTTTTTCAATTTTGGATTTTTAGCGTGTCATATTTGAGTTTAGTTTTTAGGATTTTCTATTTAGTTTTTTTTTTTTTGTTTTTTTTTTCATTCTTTCTTTTTCTCGCGGTAATTATCTTGGTGGTATTTTTTTTTTTCATTATCATACATGGCTAATTGTTGTTAACACAATTACAACAACAATATTGTTTACGCGATTTTTTAACGTGTGTGTGTGTGCAAAGGTGTTAGTGAAGAAGTACGCTTGCTCGTTTAATTTTTCACTTTTTTTTTTTCCCTTTTTTTTTTTCCTGTTTTATTTTGTTGTGTTGACTTGGAAAAAAACCAGTAGAAAAATAATCAATGGGTTTTTTTTTTTACCTGTGATTCATGGCTAATCTTACAGGATAACTAAAATTTTTTACGGTAATTATTTGATTGTTTATTCAGCTTTTTTTGTTTACTCTTTTTTGACAATTTTTACAAATTGCTTTTCAAAAACGATTTTTAAATTTATTGATTTTCATGATAATTTGTTGGTTTTTTTATATTTTTTTTATTTTTGATTGATATATAAAAAAATATAAATTTTATTTATGATATTGAACTTTGAAGATGTCTTAAAATATATGTACACAAAAACATTATTTTTATTTTAACAAAAAAAAAAAACCAACAAATTTTTTAATGTCAATAAAAAAAAACATAAAGATATTTCATATATTTATTTATGTTTATAAATAATAAACTGTCAATGTAATAATTATTATTATTTATTTAAAAGCAGACAATAAAGTTGGTATGTTGATATCTAAATGTGACATGTTAAGTATCATACAAACATTGTTGTTTATTCAGTAGCTAAACATAAAACAAAATAATAAAAAAAAAAAAAGAAAGATATTTGCCAATGAGTTTGCGGTTATACAGTTAGTTGGCAAAATTATTTTCTATATGCATACTAAAAATCATGATGATTTATTATTGTTTATTAACAGAGTAAGAAAATTTTGAAGAAAAAAAAATTAACACAATGGATACAGGAAGAAACAGACCAAGTAGACCACGTATTCGTTCACATGGTAATTCAGCAAGAGTACTTGTATTTGATCAAACTGAATTGGATGAACAAGCTAGTGGTGGTGGTGGTGCTGGTGGTGTTGATACATCTGTTGCTGGTAATCAGCTTGAAAAAATAATGAGAAAATCAATTTTAGCAAAAGTTGAAAGCAAAGAAGCACCAGCTCGTGATGGTAAACAATATTTATTAATTAGCTAATTAATTATTTGCTTGTTGATGTTGTTGTTAACTTGATAAATTAATTTTAGGATCCAGTGAATTATCAAATTTAATTAGAATGCGTAATTCAGCAATTGGTAAATCAGCACCATCATTGTCAATGCATATGGTAAATGAATCATTATTTATATTTCAACATACAATTTATTTAAAAGCTACATTTTTATAAATTTTTAAATCAACAGAGAGAATTTAATATTCCACGACGTGCAGCCAAGGCAGCTCATCGTAAATCTTTTATTCCAACAACCTCACCCACATTGCCACGATGTAATTCTCCATTGTCAGGTAAAATAAAATTTAAAAAAAAAACAGCCAAGCAACTTCCTCAATTGTTGTTGTTGTTTGATGATAATAATAATAATAATAATAACAATTTTAATATGATTAATCAATCAATCATTGATTACTAAATTAATCATTCAATTTGCTAACATAAAAAAAATAATAATATACAGAGAGACAGACAATTTAGATCAACAAAACAAGATCAATGTTGGCACTTGATATTTATTTTGATATCACATGTTTATAGATGAGCACAGACAATGTGATGAAAAAATTGTTCAATTATAAAACATTATTTTGGCAGATGTATTGTCAATGTTATTATTATGCAATTATTATTATCATCATTCAATGTGACTTATCAAAATAATTAACAATGAGCTTGTAATTTGATAATTAATTAATATTTTGTTTTTTTTTTTTATTTTTGTTAAAGCATTTGTTCCAATAGTTGGAAGTCCACTTGAGAGTCCACGTATGTCATCAAGTCCACATTTTGCATTTGCTCCAATAAAAAGGTATATTTAAAAAATACGTTATTTTAGTATTGTCATTGAGAATCAATTAACAACTAGGTGATATATAATAAACAGAATTGGAGGTGGAGCATCGGGAACAGCAGACGGAAGACGATGGTCGGTTGCCAGTTTGCCTTCAAGTGGTTATGGGACAACGCCCGGTTCCAGCAACGTATCGGTAATATTTTTTTTTTTTTTTAAATCTTGATAATAAATTATAAATAAATAAATAATTTTTTCATATAAATTTTATTACAGTCTCAATGCTCTAGTCAAGAACGTTTGCATCAATTACCAAACATTCCAACAAAGGACGAACTTCGTATGTTATCTTGTCATTTTTCAAAACCAGGAACACCAAGTTCATCACATCCTGGTTTTCCAGGTTGTTCAAGTATATCAAGTATACCTGGTAGTATATCATTTAGTCTTGAAGAAGAAGGTAGAAGATCACCATTACATCGTCCAAGATCACGAAGTTTAAGGTCATTTATTTATTTAATTTTTTAAATCAACAAACAAGTATTTAATATTATTACTAATATTTTAATTTAATTTAATATTACAGTAGTCCAAGTCGATCACCAGTACTTGACAATGAAATTGTTATGATGAACACCCTCTACAAGGAAAGATTTCCAAAGGTAACATATTTAAAATAATAATAATAATGCAATAAAATTGTGAAAGGTCATCATCGTCATCATCATCATCATCATCTTGAGATTAAAAAAATAAAAATAACAATCTATTGAAACGTAGTATTTGCAATGGTAGTATTTGTTGAAAAATATTGGCATTTTGCCAATGTCTGTCAAAATGACAAATGTCTTGATTCATTCAAAAATAACGATTGAATTTAATATATAAATTAACAAGCTTTTTTTTTTTGTATCATATTTCGTTTATTTTTTATTTAATGAGGTCATTTGTTTGACCTAAATATTATTGTTTTTAATAATGAAGGAAAATTTTGAAAATCCCTCGAGTATTTTTTAATTTTTTTTTTATAAAAAAATAAATAAACTTTGATTCAATCTTTCAACACATATTTATAAAAAAATATATCTTATATTATATTTTATTATTTTGACAGGCAACACAACAAATGGAGGAACGTTTGACAAATTTTATAAATGAAAATAAGGAGGTTGATGAGTATGATGTTGTTTCTCATATGGCACAAGATTCTTTGCCAATAATACGTTTTGTTCATCATCAAATAATTGAAATGGCTCGTGATTGTTTACAAAAATCACAAGAAAAATTAATAACATCACGTTATTTTTATGAAATGACTGAAAGTCTTGAACATTTATTAATGGAAACAATTGATAAATCACTTGAAGCTGCTGCTCGTCTAACTGGTCTTATTAAAAAATTATTATTAATAATATCAAGACCAGCTAGACTTTTGGAGTGTTTAGAATTTGATCCAGAAGAATTTTATCATTTACTTGAACAAGCTGAGGGACAAGCTAAAATAAATAGTGGTGGTATGAAAGCAGATATTCCACAATATATTATAAGTAAATTATCATTAAATCGTGATCCAATATCTGATCTTCAAGATGACATTAATAAATTAGAAGATTCAACAAGTTCAAGTGGTAGTAATGCTGAAATAACATCATCAAGTTCAAATTGTTGTGAAGATGATCAAAATTCACAACAGTCACAATCATCATCACAAAAACAGTCACAGCAACAGTCACAACATCAACAGCAACAACAACAACAACATCAACAACGTGTACCACGTGAAAATGATTATGAAGTATTAAAACTTATTAGTAATGGTGCATATGGAGCTGTTTATTTGGTTAAAGAAAAAATATCACGTCAACGTTTTGCTATGAAAAAAATAAATAAAAATAATTTAATGTTGAGAAATCAAGTTGATCAAGTATTTGCTGAACGTGATATTATGAGTTTTACTGATAATCCATTTGTCGTATCAATGTATTGTAGTTTTGAAACTAAAAAACATTTATGTCTTGTTATGGAATACGTTGAGGGTGGTGATTGTGCAAGTTTATTAAAAAATATTGGTCCATTACCACCAGATATGGCACGTTTTTATTTTGCTGAAACAGTATTAGCTGTTGAATATCTTCACAGTTATGGTATTGTACATCGTGATTTAAAACCAGATAATTTATTAATAACAGCACTTGGTCATATTAAATTAACTGATTTTGGTTTAAGTAAAATGGGACTAATGTCATTGGCAACAAATTTATATGAAGGATATATTGATCGTGATACAAGACAATTTTCTGATAAACAAGTATTTGGTACACCAGAATATATTGCACCAGAAGTTATATTACGTCAAGGTTATGGTAAACCAGTTGATTGGTGGTCAATGGGAATTGTTTTGTATGAATTTTTAATTGGTTGTGTACCATTTTTTGGTGATACACCTGAAGAATTATTTGCACATACTGTTAATGATGATATTGAATGGCCAGATGAAGCTGATTGGCCAGTACAACCAGAAGCTAAAGATATTATAACATCATTACTTTATCAAAATCCACGTGATAGACTTGGTACACAAGGTGGTGCACATGAAGTTAAAGATCATCCATATTTTTTTGGTGTCAATTGGAATACATTACTACGTCATAAAGCTGAATTTGTACCACAATTAACAAATTCAGAAGATACAAGTTATTTTGATACAAGAATGGATCGTTATAATCATGATTTAGGTGAAGATACTGATGACACTGATGATTCACCATTATTTGGTAGTTTTTCATCATATTCACCACAATCAAGAAAAATATCACAAACAAGACCACCAAATTTTAATGAACATGATAATACAAATATTGATTTAGCTACTAAAAAATTATTATTTCATAATGAACTTGAACGTAATGTTGTTAAAGTTTTACCAAAAACAATACAACCATCATCATTATCATCATTTTCACCACCATTACGTGCTTCAATTAATAATAATAATAATGATAAAATTAATACAATACAAGATAAATTAATAACAAAATTATCAACTGCCAAAATTATAAATTCTCCAATAATTACAAATGAAAAACTCGATAAAAGTTTAGATATTTTATTATCATCATCATCGTCATCATCAACAACAGCAAGTCCAGCATCAGTAATAAGTGGTGATTTATATTCTTCAAATCCTAAAAATCCAACGACAATTGTTGATAATAATCCACCGGTACATAGTACACCAGAAACATCACAAAATATTGAAACTGAATTTGATATTAGTCCACAAATTCATCGAAGACGTCATACACATGCACGTGATAAGCTGCCCAGGTTCAGTATATCCATTGATGGTGATCACACGTGAGTCATATGTCATTATTATTATTTTATTTATATTTTTATTTTAACGTCATATCTATCATTATTATTTGTTAATTAAAAAAAAAATAAATAAACTCGTGTGCGTCATATTAAAACTTTTGTCAGATTAAACAAGGAAATAAAATTTAATATAAATAATTAATTTAATTTAGACTGGATTTGGCTGCTGCCAATAGAGAAATAACAGAGGACAGATTAAATTCAAGTACAGATTCATTTGATTCAACGAGTACAACACCACATGCATTATCAGGACAATGTGTTAAACAAAAATCAAGATCAGTTATTAAATCAGCATCAACAAGTGGATTATCATTGGTTATTCCAACAAATGATTTTGCTTATGATCAATCTGTATGTCAATCAATTGAATCACCAGGTGGTTCATCAACAGCTTCATCACGAGATACATCACCATGTCGTGAATTAAGTCCACTTGTTACAAGCTTAAAACCAGCAATTATTATTAGAAGAGGTCCACATGGATTTGGATTTACTGTACATACTATACGTGTTTATTATGGTGACAGTGATTTCTACACAATGCATCATTTAGTAATGGTAAATAAATTTTTATTAATATATATATTAATTGTATTTTAAAAAATAATTTTTTTGTTTAGGCTGTTGATCAATTGAGTCCAGCCTTTGAAGCTGGCTTGAGACTTGGTGATTTAATAACTCACATTAATGGTGAACCTGTACAGGGACTTTATCATACACAAGTACTTCAGCTGATGTTAAGTGGTGGTGATCATGTTACCCTGAGAAGTACACCACTTGAAAATACAAGCATTAAAACTGGTGGTAGAAAACGTGAACTTGCACAAAGTAAACTTGCTAGAAAAACATTATATCGACAACAACGAAAACAAAAACGTGATCATTCAGATAAAAAAAGAAAAACTTCATTATTCAGAAGAATTAGTTCAAAAAGAGCAAGTGTTGAAATGCAGCAGGTAATTAAATTTTTCTTATAAATAAAATATTAATTTATTTACACTTGATGATTATTATTTTATTATTATTTAGTCATTTCACTTATTTTTTGACAAGACACATATTTTTTTTTATTGCATTACAGCCATTAAGTATCAATTGTCCAATGTCAGCACCCATTTTATCCAGTGACAGCAAACCTCCACTTATGGTATGATTTATTATCATTTTTTTTTGTCTTTTCCTTTTGTTAATTCCACTTTTTAAATTAATAATATTATTATTTTTATTTACTTAAAACAATTTAATAAAAATAATAATAATAAAAATAAATAATTTAGATGGCTGCTGGAATATGTTCTCCGTCCATGGTAACACCGAGTCGTTCATTTCAATCTTTTACTCGGTCATTACCACCACAGCCAGTTGAATTTTCATCGTATTTTACTGGTGGTATACAAAAATGTACTCCGTCCCCAACAACAGCAACATCATCATCATCATCATTGTCATCAGCAACAACAACAACAACATCATCATCAGCAACAACAACAACAAACCGTCCCACTTCAGAATCATATCATTCAGCATGTAATTCACCGAGTACTGGTTCAACACCAAATTCATCATCATCACCAGGCTCAAATACATCATCTATTGGAAATATAAATAATATATCAAATCCATCATCTCATTATCAACGACCAAGTACATTACATGGTTTAAAACATAAACTTCATACTGCTGCTAAAAATATACATTCACCAAATCGTCGTAAATCAGTTGGACACATTCCATTATCACCACTTGCCAGAACACCATCACCATCACCAATACCAGCAAGTCCAACAAGAAGTCCAAGTCCATTGGCTTTTCCAACTGGTCATCAACCCGGTAGTTCAAATACAACACAATCTTATAGTCCAGGTATTAATTTATATTTTTTTTAAATAATTAATTTGCAATACTATTTTTGTTATTATTGTCCATTGATATCTTTACACTTTTAGGTGTCACATTATCAACACCAGCAAGTCAAAAGAAAACATATGGTCGTCCAAAATCAGCTGAGCCTGGTTCACCATTATTACGTCGTGCATTGAGTCCAGATCGTTTACATCCACGTTCAGCTGAAAATAAAACATCAATATCACCACTTGCTAATAATTTGGTACGTGTTACACCACGTGTTACTATTGCACAAGCATCATTGTCTGAATCTGGTGATGAAGGACAAAATGATACATCATCATTCAAAGATTTAAGTGATACTAAAATTGGTGATAAAAAACCACCAGTTAGTAGTTGTTGTTGTAACAGTAATAGTAATAATAATAATAGCAATAGTAATAACAATAGTAATAGTAATAATAATGAACAAAAAATAAATGAATATTCAAAAATGACACATGGAATATTAATTAATATTCCAAATGTTGTTGGTGGTATGTCAAATTCTTGTGGTAGTACACAATTACCAAGAATTGCTGAGGAAAAAGATTCTCCAACTGGTTCAAAAAATGATGATTATAATTCAAAAGATATTTGTGATAAAATAAGTGTTTTTGAATCAAAATTAAGTGAATTTTCATTAATTAATTCAAAAAATACAAATACTAGTGATTGTGAAACAAAAACAAGTGTTAAAAAACATGATGATGATAATGATAAATCATATTTTTCAAAAACTAAAATGGAATCAAGTCCAGAAACTCGTAAAATTTTAAAACGTTATAAAGTTGATGGTCAAGAAAGTTCTGGTGCCGTAAGAAAATTAGACAAATCATTTACAACAGAAGATAAAAAAAATAAGTAAAATTATTAGCCTATTTTTTTTTTCTGTTTTATACATCAGAAAATATATTATATATATTATTTTTACGTGTTACCTTTCGTTTTGTTTTTTTTTGTTTTTCAAATTTTTCTTTCAATTAGAAGAAAAAAAAAAAAAAAAAACTCTTTTTATTGTAAATGCTATTTTTTTTTTGTGATAAACAGTAATACTTTAAATTTCAATATTAAAAATAAATAAATAAATTATTAGTTAATAAAATCAATATTTTTTTTAAAGTCTTGATATATTTTTTTCCCGACAATTTATTTGACTGACTCCCAAAAATAATAAAGGCCATTTAAATTACGAAATACAGAAGTAAAAAATAAAATAGAAAATTGTATCTAAAATTTAAAATAAAAATTACAAAAATTGAATTGGTTATTTATACTGAGAGATAATATTTTACAGAGAGCGTATTCACGCCAAAAGATATAGACCTCGAGGATGGTGAAATGGATGATGCTGAACGTGAATTGGAAGCCTTCAAACGTTTTTGTCTTCAATCAGTACCACCACCACGAAAAGAAAAAGTCAATTTAAACATCAAGGACATTGTACTAAAGAAAAAATCATCTTCTTCTTCATCTTCATCAACAACTTCTACTACTGCTGTTATTGCAGCAAATTAAAATTATTTTTTTATTATTATTAATAATTATTATCGTTATTATTTTACTTTTATTTTTTCGTAACATTACATTGCGTTAAAAAAAACAAACAACAACAACAACAACTTACTAAATGATTGAGTAAGAAAAAAAAAATATAAATATATTTTTTTCAATTCTTTTAAATATTTGTCTAAAATTGCTGTAAATTTTAAATAAATAATAAATAACAGTGAATAATAAAAGTATAATATAAAAAGAAAAAAAATGTAAAAATGAAATATTTTTAATATTTCATATGTGTTTTCGAGAGAGATGAAGACAAGCTCATTGTGCTCACCGTGATTTGTTGATCATGATGCATTTTGTACGACGAGCTTTAGCTTTTTATTAATAATTATTAAAATATAAAAAAACAATTTGTATGTATGTATGTATCTGTAGATTAATGAGAAGTTTACTTTGCTTTTTTTTTAATTTAAAAAAATAAAAAGTATTGAATGTTTTTTTGTGAAAAATACGAAAAAGATTTTCATCAATTAGAATTAAACAATTAATTCAAATAAATAATAAAAGGGCTTATTGTTGTTGTCAGATAATATCTGTGAATAATTTTGCAATTTTTTTTTTGTTTATTATCACAAACAAAAGACATTTTAATTTTTTCTTTTTTTAAATGAGCTGGTAATTTTTAAATAATGTGTCTCGAAATTATGATAGTATTATTTCAATTAATAACGTGATAAATATTCTGGATATTTTAATTATCATATTATACTGAATCGAATTTTTTCAAATAATAAAAAAAATATTGAAATATTGGAATTTAAAAGAGTTTATTTTATTTATGTTAATGTTTTGATTTTTATCAAAGGAGAATATTGTTTTTTGAAACAAAAAAAGCTTGGTTTGGAAGATGAATCTTGGAGTTTTTAATTTGTAATTTTAATTTTGNTTTTTTTTTTTTTTCTTTTCATAAAAAAAATTATTAATAGTCAATATACATATAATTGAGATAATTAATAATTTATCAAAATTGACTGTTAATTTAATAATGAAAAGAAAAAAAATAAATAAAATATTGTTACTTGTTAAAAAAAAAAAAATAAAAAATGGACAATGAACCTCCGAATGATTGATCAGCAGCAATTTTGTCGCCGAGTGTTCTTAAGAAAATAATTAAAGTGAATGATTTGAGTGAAATAAAATAATAATAATAATAATGATAAGTATAAAAGATTGTCTCACAAAAATTTGTACGATATTTACGTCATATTTAAAAGAAAAAAAAAATAATTAATGTCTCAATGTTTGATAGCAAAAAATAAAGAAAAAAAAATTTAAATATTACTTTTTGTGTATGTGATTAAATAAAATTATCCCTATTAATTTAATTCATAAAAATAAAAATGATTAATAAAAAAAAACAATATGAAAAAATAGAAAAATTGCATGTCATTAAAAAAATATGATTTCATAAAGTTTATTTACCAAGTATATTTGAAATGATATGCTTGTGGCAAACGGGTAGAGAAAATAAAAAATAATTAAAAAAAAAAAAAAATTCTGATTACTTTTGTCTGAAAAAGCTTGCTCTTTTACGCAATTTTAGCGTTTATTAAAGTTTGCTAGCAAATGAAACCAGCCTAATTTAGCGAGTCGCATTTTCAAGTGGGTACTACTAAAAACGAGAAGGGCAGAGTGTTATTGCCTAATATGCGCGCTCGCGTGAGAGCACCGTTGGCATGGCCAAGGGAGATATTAATTCAAGGTATAACAAAAAATAAATAAAAGATAGACAAGGAAATTCACAAATCTCCAGGCATGCCACATGCATATATCATATTGTGTATACATGTGCATATTTGATACTCAAACTTTTAAGCGTACATATATAACATCAGATAAATTGCTGAACTAAAAATGCAAACATTGTCTAATTTCTACATGCGCCAATTTCATTCAAAAATATATATACATTAACATGCATTATTTTTAATTAAAATTAATCAATATATATTTTATTAATTATTATCTTCATATGATTTCGTTGAAAATTATTATCATTATTATTCAAGTCATGTCAAAAGCTTAGAAATTTATATAAAAGCTTGTATAATTAGCTTTACCAACATGAGCACATCAATAACCCTCTATACATAGTAAAACTATAACTGAGCTTCCGGAATCCTTTCATTCTGTTTAATATGCCACTTTCATCAACAGCTTTATTAAATATAATATAAATCAATTTTTTAATAAATAAACATTATTATTTTAATAAATAAGTAATTAATTTTTATTAAATAATAAAAGAAATGTATTGAAAAAGTTTTATTATTAGTCTGTATAGAATGCTAATGATTCATCTCATCATATACATGTGTTTTAATATAGATATTTAATTTTTCATCAAGTATTATTCACTGGATAAAATAATGACTCACTTATGTAGTGTCTATCACGATGTATTAAATTGCGCGCAATGTCAGGAATTACAGAGTGTTGCACACATTGAATATTGTGTAGCGCGGGAAGTGTGAACAATTTTGTGCATTGTTAAATTTTGAATTTCAGTAAGTATATATAGATATATAGAAAAATATTTTCATGTAAAAGTGAGACAGAAAAATGGATTGTAAGCATATATGGATTGTAAGCAAGTAAGTTGGTAAATTATTAGAAGGCCGTTTGAAACTAACTGTTTCCTTCATTAGCAATCTCACTTCTTGTGCTCATACGTGAAATCATGTGAATCATAAAATTGCCTATCATTATTTTAATTGTACCATTAACGATAATACCTATTTAATTTTACAAAATACATAATAATATTATAACAAGTTGAGTCATTTATACAAAAAAGAAAATTATTTAAAGAAAAAAAAATAAAAATATACAATATTTGACAGACTAACAAAAGCTCCGACTCACTGGCTATCAAATTGTAATGCAAATTATTTACCTTGATGAAAATTTTTTTCCACTTTTCTCCGAAATTTCTCAAATTTTATCAGATATATTTTCACTTTTCTCCGAAGTTTTTCTCGGATATTTTTAAGTTTTTCTCCGATTTTCTCCGCATACTGCTGCAGTAGAATTTAGACTAAAGCGAAAAATTATTTATTTCAATTTCCAATTAATAATTATTTCCAACTTTCGCCAGGGTTATTTCATACAACAATGTCTAATTGCAATTCTCATTACGAGACAATTTTTATCTTTTCTTATAGTCCTTGTTCTAGTAGCATGATACTCTTTTTTACATATGCCTTTTCAAATTGTTTGACCACGTTCCTTGGTTGTTAAGTTATAGTATACGGATATATTATAATAACCCACGTTATTGTTGCACTAAAAAAAAAATCAGTAAATATAATTAATTTTGATGTCTTCGTATAATCACATTATAATTTATTTTCTATATTTATTGATATACATACATGCTTTATTGACATACATTAATTTTTCCGATGTTAAATAAAATAAAATTCTTACAATATAGTTTGTAAATTTAATTTTGAAATATAATAGCACTTGTTTTTTTTTATTTTATTTAGCATCGGAAAAACTGACGTACATCAATAAAGCAAGTATCTTGCTATTGGTTATTGTACACGTGCCAAAAACAGTGTTATTGATACATTGTTTTCATCGACTAGGCAATTAGATAGAAACAACAGGCGGTCTCCACAAACTTGACTCTGAATATGACAGTTTTCAAAAGGGCGTTATTTCATGATAGCCTGCAAGAGTGAGCTTATGTAATGGCGGCTTTCCTCATCTCTACCACAAATTTATTAATACAAAATTATAAAATCAATTTTGTCAACAAGTTAATAATTTATTTTTTCAATTACAATTCACACAAACACTTGAAATTTATAATGTAACGACACGTTGTTAAATTAAAAAATATAAAAAATCTATTATACATATAAAAAGCAGAATAAAAAGTATGTTGTATGTATATTAAAATGATAAAATGATTGATCGTTAAATGCTTCATTTAAGTATACTTCAAGTAGCAACTGTATTTAATTGCGGAATAAGAAGCAAAGTCGATGTGATGAAAAATGGTTGGCAATGGGTGATGATGGAATGAGGCAAATCAAAAAAAGAAAAAAAAAAAAGATATAGATAGTAGTCTGATGATTGAATTGAGAAGATAAGTAGAGACATTTAATAATAAAAGTACGAATATCGCCAATAACTCAACTTTTATTCTCAAATAATTTCCACTCTATTGGAATATAATTATACTTTATCGCGGGTGCCTCTTATAAAACTCGCAAATCGCTCAATTATATATCTTTCTTATTTTATCCATTTTTTAAAAATTTTATTTATACCTTGATAACTTTTAAATCCATTATTAATTTATTAATTTTTTTTTTAAACAATTAAATTTATTGTTAAATTATAAAATCAATTTTTTTTTAAATTTATTTATCCTTGCATTTAATTATTATTTAAATGAAAAAAAAAAAAAATCAACAAAATTTATTTTTAAATAATTCAAATATTAATTATTAAAAAAAATAAAAAATAAATAAAAAAAATTCAAGTGTGTATAGTTTTTATATTTATTTTTGCTACAATAAAATTCAAATATATATTTTTTTTTATTTAAATTTATTTTTAATGTAATTTATATATGTACATTTTTTCCATTTGAAAATAATAATAAAAATAAAATCATGAATTTTTATTTGTGTATTTACATGATGATTAATATAATTTTTATTAATTATTAGTCGAAAAAAGTTATTATTTTTTTTGTTTTTTCGAAAAAGGCCAAGTGTATAATAATAATTGAACACAATATAAAGAAAAAAGGCTAGAAAATCTGAGGACACGAGATCCGGCTGAAAAATAGGTGCGGGAAATTTATCTCTCAATGGTATATATGCGTGAATGCGCATTTATAAAGAACACGAAAGGTGAATTGATATAAGTGAGCGGTTATTTCACGATCATTTGAAGCTTGTCTCGGCTCGTATATAAGGGTCGTACTCTCTCTCTTTGCATTTCCTTTTTCTACACACACACACACACACATATTATCATGCTGTACCTATACAAGTATTCAAAAAATATATAAAATATCTTTCATCAATGTATTGAGACACGCGTCGTTTCATCATTCAATTGACTAAATCTATATGCAGTCTATGTGATACATGATCAAAGCGCGACATGATCGCTTTTCATTCAAATGAATCAATTTTTTATTGAAATTTAAATATCAATTTAACTAAAAATATATACGCATAATTATATAGCAAATTGAAATTATTTTTTGGCTTTTATTTATATTATTTTTTAATAAAAACAAAATGTATATATTTAGACTTTGATTGTTTTTTAACAAGCAATTGTTTTTGTTTTTTTTTTTTTATTATATACTTTGGTATAAAATTTACGTTAAAAGTTCTAAAAGACTGTTGAATTTAATATATTGATATAACATAAAGGGTCGGCATCAGCATCAATGTGGCAGTGGCGTTGTTGTACGGAAAGTTAATAAAATCCGAGTAACCAAACTGTGACGATGCCGGGGGCGAATTTATTTAGCACAGTCGTTTATATATATACTAGATTTTCCAGCAACACACACAAAATGATAAAAGAGATAAAGAATAAAAAAATAAAAAAAAAAAAAATCTTTACCATCACCAATTCATTTATTTAATATGAGTCTGTCTCATGATTGTTCATTGGTTATATACCTTTGGACAATCTTTCCTTCATTTATCTCATAAAAAGTCAGCCGACAATTCTCCGCATACGACC
This sequence comes from Aphidius ervi, assembly GCA_015776835.1. Classification (NCBI taxonomy): domain Eukaryota; kingdom Metazoa; phylum Arthropoda; class Insecta; order Hymenoptera; family Braconidae; genus Aphidius; species Aphidius ervi. The sequence goes on along the minus strand of MKYW01000010.1, from coordinate 1,574,690 downwards.
ATCACACACACACACACACTTTTATTTTATTATCATCATTTTAGATAGCTTCAAACTATCACACAGATAAAAATATATCTATATCTATATGACAATGGCGTGTGTTGCCTCGGGGACCAATAACGACGTCGCTAATGCTCTCTGCGATTTCCGTTTTTTTTTTATTTTTTCTATTTTTATTGTGATAAAAAGAAAATAAATATTGTATTTTCTATAAAAAAAAAAAAACTGCTAGTTGCTGTGAATTTTTTTGTTGTGTTATAACATCAAAATTAATTATCATGCGTATATTTTTTGCGGATAAATTTTAATACAAACACGCAAATGAATTGAATAATTTTGAAAAATTTAGAAATTTTTTATTATCGCATCGATAGAATTTAAGAGAAAATAATATTTAAAAATCATTTTTTTATTAATAAATATAATATTATATATTAAAATGAATTTTTCGACTGAGTGATGCGCATATTATTAATATAATTTGACAAATGACAAATGAATATTACGTTGAATTCAACTAAAGTGCCATATAACGTTTGATCCTATTGTATCCGATGTCAATTGTATCATGCTTCTCTTCTTATTATTATTTTTCCCCTTCAACTTATTCATTCATATTGTCGTCATCACACCATCCTTTTGATCCTCACTACATTCGATCCTTTGATTCCTTTACAGATTAATTTTTTGATTTATTTTTTTCTTAATTTTTAAAATTTATTATATATTTTCTGGTTAAAATAAAATTAGCTTATATTTTTCATAAATATGTAATAATTTATAGCTCAAATAAAATTTAATATATATTTTTTTGTAATTTTTCATTTCAAAGTATTTGACTGATCGTGATAACTGCTAAAATTAACTCGTAAGTTTATTGCAGTTTATATATTTCATCTCATTATTAATATATGAACTTGCGAAAATTTTAGATAACTTTGATAAGCTTCTACATAAAATGTACACGCATATATACCCAAGCTGCGACATTAAATTCATTTCATTTCAAAATATACATTTCGAAAATTTCCCTAAATTATTTATCAACCTTTTTTATAAAAAATAAATTAAAATTAAAATATGCTTAATTTATATTTTACAATATAGGTATATAATGACCGCTAATTTTATCTTTGATCCTCTTTCAAGTTTTTCAACAATATTAACGTAATACGTTATCGTCTCTGACGATGGTTATGGTAAAATGCCATTTCAAAATTTAACTTTAGAATTTGTGTGAATATAGTATATGTGTGTATGGATATATATTTTCGAAGGCATATGTATATGTGAGTGAGTGGTCCTGTTGCCGTGGTTTGAGGCCGCATACAGGGCGGTTATTTGCATCATAAAGCCGATTTAAACGGGGAGAACGCGTCGCCACCACCCACCCTTCCTTCCTTCCTTTTACTTGTCCGTCATGGGTGTGGCCGACATAACGCGAGTTTGGTTCTAATGAGCCCAGAGTGAATTTATACACACATATACGTATAATATTTAGGCTAATACCTGCATCTGCTATATATCTCTATAACAATTTCATTTTTAATACACTCACTTAGCATTTTTAATTCTGCTTTTTTTTTCCCAAATTGCTTTGTATTTTGTTGTTGTTTTTTTTTTCTTTTGTTTGCTTGCATGTAAATGACAATTAAAAAAATATATATATGTTGTTTGTAAAATCCACATTCCAACCGTCATCAGGAGTATTAAGTGTTTCGTTTTTTTTTTTTTTTTTTTATATATTGGCATTGTTTTGTCAAATGGATTAGAGTAACTTGTCTATTGTTGAAATTAAAAGATTTTATTATAATCTTCTTATGAGGCGCCTTTTTTCTAGGCGCCACATTGAGATATATTTTATGTATATATGTGCTAAACTATATACATGTACAGCAGGAAGGATATCCGCATTTCAAAAAAAAGTTTAGAAATATTTGTTTTCTTGTTTCAAAATATTTTTGAAGGTAAATTTTTTGTTGGGATTCTTTTGATGAGATAAAAAAACGAGTGTCTGAACAAATATATATTTGTACTACTTAATAACTGGCGCGCCGGATATTTATTCTTATAGGATTTTACAAGTATTATNCTTTTTTTTTTTTTTTTACTTCCTTTTTCTTTGGGAATTCTTTGGGGCACGTGAGAATGACTGGATAAAAATTTCGGCATTTATAAATATATTTTACGACATCTCTCTTTTTTCGTAATTATCTGTAGAACCAATGGGGAACCCAATTTTTATTTATTTTATTTTTTCTTTTATATTTTTTATTCTTTTTTTTTTTTGGTGAGATGATTTAGTTTGAGAATAGCAAAGAGTATCGTGTTATATATGCTTCAGTTGCAATATTTGTACGATGCCGCCTTCACCACCGCCACCATCATCATCATCATCATCACCATTGACACCTGCAGCGATAAATTCACAAGCTCATCAACAATAGGTTCATATTATAAACGTATTTATGTTATACGCGTATACTGGTCTAATCTTGTATGCTAGATACATTTATATATTTTTTTTTTAAGATTTTAGAAAACCTAATTATCGATGCTTCATTTCATTAACAACAAAAATATTTATAAATCTCTTTTTTAACTAAATTTTTGTAAATTTATTTCATTTATTTGATAAATAAAATAAAAACTGAATTTATAAATTGAAAAAATAAATAAAATTTAATATAAGAAGGCTAAATAATTTATTTTTATTTTATTAATTAACTAAATTATTTTATTTTTTAAATAAGTAATATGTAATTATTAATTAATATATTTTTTTTAAATAAATTTTTGTAAATATTAATTATTATCAACTAAAAAAATAAATAAATTTTAATATAGATAAGCTGAAAAATTTATTTTTATTTCTTAAATTTTTAAAAATTAATTAATTAAATTATTTTATTTTTTAAATAATATACAATTATTAATTATTATAATTTTTTTAAATATTAATTATTATCAACTGAAAAAATAAATAAATTTTAATTTATTTTTATTTCTTAAATATTGTTAAAAATTAATTGACTAAATTATTTTATTTTTTAAATTAACAAAAAAAAATATAATCTCATATTAAAAATTATCATTAATTAAATTTAAAAAAAAAAAAACAATAATTAATAATCCCAAAATGATAAACAAATTAAAAAAAAAAATTATAAAAAAATACTTTCTCCGCCCCAAAAAGTATCATTTAACCCTCAGTAAGTAGGGGAGCTTGCGTAAACGTGTTGTGTACTGTGATTGGACGATTGGCTAATATGGCGGTGTCAGTGGCCGCGGGGTGGGGCAATTTTATGTCATATTAAGGGATGCTGTCTCGTTCGTTGAGGGTAGTTTGTGTTGCGCCGTCAAATACAACGCATTCATATTTTGACATTCATCTTTTAACCGGTGTTTTTTTTTTTTCAATTTTTCTCTGTGTTGTTGGTGGTGTTGGTGTTGTTGTTGGTGTTGTTATTGTTGCTGTGTTGTGTAAACAATAAAATAAATAATGCTGATATTATTATTAATGTGTTATTATTTAATTATTATTTATCATCAATGGCTATGACAAAAATAATAATAATTATCATATAATATTATTACCAATTGGATACAACACAATTGTGCTTTATATGTAAATAAAAATATAAATATTTAAATACAAAAAAATAAATCAAGTGACATTTTGTTTTGTTAATAATTATTGGATAACATGGCACAAACGTGTAATCAAAAAAGAAATTCTCAATTATATTCAATTGATCAAATACTTGGACATGGAAAAGACGATGGTAAGTTTTTTTAAAATTAAATTAATCAATCATCATTGCAAATGGATTATAAAATTATATTTAACAATTAATTTTGTAATAAAAATTTTTTAATATAAAATTTTTAAATCGGTTTAATTATGTGAAAAAAAAAAAAAAAAACAATTTTGATTGGCTTGCAAAATTGTTGGAAAAATTCAATAACGAGTTAAAAAACAGAAGGATTTAAACAAGTACATAAAGCTATATGTGTTTCCATTGTGTATGAAAAATTAAAAAAAAAAAAATAATAAAAAAATCTGTCTATTCATCGGGGATTAGTATAGTCATTGCATATATGTATCCGTATACAGCTAATATTAAAAATATATAATATATATAGCGTGATGATGTTCACGTTACTTATGTATTTATTATCCTCGTTTGCGTGTTTGTGCGATTACCTGTTTGAATGAACAGAAGAGCACGCGCGCACGCTTTAAGTCTTTGGATGTATACATTTAACCCCCCCACACACACACACACATACACACATTCAAATGATAATAAATTTATTAATTATATTGAGCATCAATTTATATTATTTTTTTAATTATTTAATCTGTGATGATTGTTAATTTTTTTTGTTGCCAAAAAGTTAACCCTGCACTTGATTTAATTAACGGATTATTATCATTAACATATTGTTGTTTAAAAAAAATAATAATATAATTATCTAGATGCAATGATGATGATATTATAATAAAATATTTTATGAATATATTATTTAGAAAAAATTAAAATATTTTTGTTTAGTTTTAATTGTAAATTTATTAGGTAATTCAAATCCTTCGGAGAATGCTGGTGATAATGGTGATTCTGATGGTTTGATACATCTTCGTGATCATCAAATGCATGATCCAATTGAACTTGGTGAATCTGATAGACCAAGAAAAGTAAGACGTTCAAGAACAACTTTTACAACTCATCAACTTCATCAATTAGAAAAAGCATTTGAAAAAACACAATATCCAGATGTTAGTTATCGTGAGGCACTTGCATCAAGTCTTGAGCTATCAGAAGCTCGTGTACAGGTAATTACAAAATTTTATATATTTTTTTTTTTTTCTTTATTTTATGTATTACTGCAATTATATTTATGTAGGTATATTTTTTTTATTTTACAATTCAATAGAGTACATAATAAATAATTATATAATTGCCATTATATAAAAAGCAGTCTGTCAAGTAAATTGGGGTCTTTGCAAATAGGCTTGGGGTAAAAAATAAAAAAAAAGATAAGAAAATGAAAAAAAAAAAAAATTAAAAGTTGCCACCCATGGAATAGCTGGCAAACCCCTTGTTGGCAATGCTTTTGCTACTCATCATCAGCTTTGTTCATTGAGCCACTTGACTAATTACCAACCTATTCATTTTTTTTATTTTCAAGATTCTTATCTTTTTCAAGATTTTTTTTTTCAACCATAACTTGAGACTATCAACACCGCACATGCAAGTGTTATTTTTTTTATTCTACAAATATATTTCTTAGTCAAACTTAATATTTTATAATGACAAAAAATAATTATATAATTATACTGCAGTGTTGATAAATTGAAATAAAAAAAAAAANNAAAAAAAAAAAAAAAACTATTTTATTATATGTAAATTGAGTCGTGTGCCATGATAAAATAGAAAGAGACATAAAACATTCCGATTGGCCTATTGTGACAGTACATTGCAAAGTGACAATGCCGGCAATTGGCCGTCGCTCGACAAAACCGCTAAATGATCACACCGCCGGGTTGCAATGTGGTGCTGGTGCCACGGCCACTTTATTTCAATCTGTTCTAACTCTCGCACCAGTTTTACTCCAATCATTTCATCAACCCATCATCCCATCATCCATTTCAGTTTTACTACAGTTGCTTCTGCTTTTCATTGCATTCTTCAACCCCTTTCTTTCTCTTCCTCTTTCTCTTCCTCTTTCTCCTCCATCATCATCACCACCACGCTATCTTTCTCTATCTCTCTATCTATCTACCAATGAAAATGAAATCACGACTACATCCATCCAATTTCGAATGCGTAATAGCTCGCCAACAATTTTGTTTTTTTTTTCATGTGGCATTAATGGATGACACGGCATTTTAACTTATACCTGCTTGACCAACCATCAATTTTATATATATATAAATGATAATAATATCACTATTCAACTATATAATTGCCATATGTATTTTGAATCCCTTTCCATATATCATTTTATCTCTATTCAAATATTTTTTTTTTTTTTTTTTTTTTTTTTCTCAAATGTATACATGTATATAATTTTATTTAAACGACAAAAGTAAATGATAATAAATATATTTTCAAACTTATATATATTATATCAATTAAAAAATATTTATTTATAAATTAAATTAAATCTATTTTCAAGGATTTTTTACTTGAAAAATAAAATTACAAAAATAGCACTTTAAAGCTTTTTTCATGGAATTTTTTTTTTTTGTTAATTTAAAAAGAAATTTCACATTAACATTAACTAATGAATATCAAATTATATAATTATACATGTATATAGAGAGAGAGAAAGAGAGAGAGAGAGAGAGTAACTGCGGCAATGCATATAGAATCAGAGGAAATCAAGATAATTGTTAATAATTAGCTTAATCAGTGAGCTCAAGAGGCACGCTTTTGTTGGTTGCTGATGGACCCCGTTATACGCGAGCTCTATATAAGCTTCGAGGTTCTCATGTTGTACCTTTTATATATCTTTTTTAATTTTTAAAAAACTTTTTTTTTTATATTATTTGATCCCCTACTTGCTCAATAGAACTCAAATAATACATGAAGATAACTATGTATATTTTTCTCACTCGTTTTATTTTCCCCCAAGGATTACATGGAATTTATTCATATACATATATATAGTTACCAATATACAATCATTGCATGTGATCATGACCCTCTCACGCCATCAAAATTAACCAAGTTATATTATGGTGTACCCCTATATTCTATTTTATTTTATTTTATTTCATATGTATAAACACATATTATACCTGATGATGGATTAAATGTTATATAATATATTATATACAGACACATCGACTCATATATTGGACACGTGTATATGTAAATCGTTGTCCCACGTTGATGTTTATGTTGATGTTGATGTTGATGCGATCATCTGTTCATGATGCACCTTTTATAAAACTACTTAAGCTTTAAGCCCTAATTAAATTTAATATTTTTATTTCAGGTATGGTTTCAAAATCGTCGAGCTAAATGGAGAAAAAAAGAAAAAACTATGGGACGTGATCCAAGCTATATGCATGTTGGTCAAGGAGGTGAGTTATATTATTTTTTTTATTTGATATTTTGATTGTTATTGAACAAGTTATATACACTGTATAAATTCATTGCAAATGTACACTGGTGCATAATATATATTTTAGATGTTTCATGTATGATAAAACATTATACATATACATTGAAAGTTGGCAACACCTGTTGGGAAAAAAGGGATAAACAGTCACGAGTAAATTATATACATATAGTTGAGCTACCTGAATCATCATTATAAACTTGATATTTATCAAAAAAAAATACACATCAGTGTAACATATTATTGTGCTGAAAATAATTGATAAAATAATAATAAAAATAAATAATCTATATGCTTTATTTTATATATGATATTTATATTAATCTTAAATTGAATTTTTCAATATACACTTATCATAAATAAAAAAAAAAAATAAATAATAAAATAAATAAAGCCAGTTGAGATATTATATATTATATAAAAAGATGTCTTGTTTACATCGCACTATGTGTACTCAATACTTAAAATTTTTTCTTTTCATTAATACATGGTATTATTATTTATGAAAAGACTTATTCTTCTCCCTTTTTTTTGTTCAAAATCAAAATCAAAATCAATTGGCCAAAGTACAAAAGATTCAAGTGGTTTGCAGTTGTACCTTCTTTTATGATTTATATGATTTATATGATTTATAAATAGGGGGGGTTCATCTGTACATACACTAAATACATATATAAATATAATATAATATTTATTTTCAACACTAATATACATATTACATACATATATACTCCAAAGACATTATTATTTATTTATCTTTTTTGTCATTTTAAAATTTCAGATGTCAATGATTTGTCATTCCACGCGCAGTTGCTTCAAACAGCTGGTTCTAATCCATCAGCTCCACCTGTATCAGGTTTTCCTTGGATTGGTCCACCAGTATTTCCAACACCATGGTCATCAAATACACAAAAATTACAACCATTTCATGCATTATTATCTCACTACATTGGGCTTCCACAGGGTCTTGCATCACTTGGTTCAATATTACCATTTGGCTTTAATTCAAATGTTTTTGCTCACAATCAATTGCAACAACAACAGCAACAACAGCAACAACAACGTGAACAACTTCAGCAACATTCATTATTTCTTGATGCCCAAAATTCACCTCAAAATTTGAGCTCAAAAGATCAACAAGAACGTGATGATGAATCAGTATCATCAGACGACGAAATAAGACGACAAAGTGCACAGGTACTTAGGGTAAAAGCTGAAGAAATTATACGTAAATCTGGCAATTAATTATGACAATCAATACCGCAGGCGGTTTGGTCAATAATTATTTATATATATATAATATTATTGCCTCAATCATCATTGATAATAATACTAATAACAATAATAAATAAATACACTTTTTTTATATATAATAAAGGTGATGTAATAATTTAAATTTTCAATAATAATGATAAATATTAAATAATAGTAAAAAATAAAATAATAAAATAATCGATTATTTTTTGAGGTTGAATGATGATTAGTCAAATGATTAAATATATTTATTTATATATTGGCTGTGGCTATTAGTGGCTACAACCGCATAATCAATTGACCCACGCTTTAACACTTTAATCGATTATAACAATATATATACACACACACACACACACACAACTTTGTATTTACAGGAATTCAAATTTAAACACATGATTCAATGTAAATATATACAAATGATTAAATTCAATATAATATAATCATCAAGTAATTTAATTTATCACCATTAATGTATTAATTAATAATTTAAAAAAAAAAAAAATTAATATTTCTAGTTAATATATAAATTAAAAATATATATAAAAAAAAAAACAAAGCTTTTTGTACAATTATAAATCGATAATATAATTAAATGTATATATGTAGTTAAATAACATTTCATTTATAATTGAAAAAATAAAAAATAAAAAATAAATTATAACAATGACGAGATATATATATAATATATAAAAAAAAAAAAAAAAGCATTTGTTTGTGTGTGATTATTTAAAAAATAAAATAAATAAATAAAATTTTAAAAAACAAATTGAGCTTGCAATTTATAAAATAAAATTTAATCTTGAAAAAAAAAAAAAAAAAACATTTTTAAAATACATTTTCACCTATTTGAGTGAATTGTATTTTTTTTTTTTTTATTTGAAATAATGACAACCACTGGTTCGAAGGACAATTAGATTAAAAGCAGCGCCTCTTGCGGCAGCTTGAAATCCATTAGTGCCTATTGTACCACCCCATTTGTAATTTACCCCCCTATTTTTTTATTTTTCCTCCCCCACAGTAAATTTAGTACGAAGCAGCCCTCATCTCGAAGCCAAGTCCTTATTCTCAATAGTAATATGCTCACTTTATACTCTTCCACTCAACGTTTCAAACCTCTATATGCTTCTTTATGACTTATTCTTCGTCTTTCACTATTTTATTTTTACCATTTTTATTTTTGTCACTCTATACATATTTTTTCTTTCTCTTTCTATATATATACACACATAAACGAACAAGTGCATTGGATATATATAGAGCTTCTGAGCTTTTCGCGTTAATACACAAGAGGCTATACGCGATGGAAAAAAAAAAATGAAGAAAAAGCTGAATGAGAAGAGAGGTGGCTGAATGGCAATGGAATACACCAGCTAAGTATTTCATTATTTCATATATGCATGCATTATAAGCTGTTCAACTCGGAAATGAACGATGAAATAGAAAAAAAAAAAATTAAAAAAGATATTCATATAGATGGTTTATGTACAAGAAATTGCATGTATATTAAATAAGTCTTAAATACTTAACACATGTGCTTGGATAAAGACTGTTGTACATCATGATGCAGCACTATATGTATTTATTGCTTTTGTTCAACAATAATATAACAATGATAATAATAATAATAGACAATGATTTTATCATCTTCTTGCAGTTGAATGTAGTGTTAATTAGTTGTATCTATTTAAATATATATATAGATAGAGCTTTTTTTTTTTTTCGAGATAAATTGATGCTGTTGGATCTTGGGGTAGTTTGTAGATAAATTTAAATAATTATAATTTAAATAAATTCAAATATTGGCTTTTCACATTCAAATCTTGAATTGAATTTTCATTTCAAAATTTAAAGACAGTCAGTTTTCAAAATTAAAGCTTCAAAAACACTGAAGGGTTCAAATATTATTATTTAAATATTAAGCTTTATTTATTTATAAAAATTTTAGCTCAATGACAATTACAGGTTGCATTTTATTGTGTGTTTATATAATTATAATAAAAGAGTATTATATAAAAATAGGGTTGATTTTTTTTTTTTTTTTAAATAAATTAGCTTAAAAAAAAAATTGAAAAAAGTTGATAAATGTTCGCACGTTGTTAAGTTAAGTGTATGGTTATGCTTAAAAATTAGTTTCATTATGATGGTCATGTGAGATTCAAACACGAGTTTTGACGATCCAAATAAATTGAGTGCACACACTTCATTAAGACCATTAGAAAGCATTTGGGCATATTAACGTGCTTGGCTTACACGTCGATGCTCAAAATTATTTATTTTATTTTATTTTTTTTTTCACAATATCCTGTCTTCCCACTGCAGCAATGCGACCAAGCATACATATACATATGTACTATCCACAACCATTCAATTCTCACTTTCTTTCGATTTAATTTTTTCTCACTATATACACACATTTGTTTACGCGTCGTTTGAATTTTATTATATGGGTGCAACAAGGTATTCTTTGCTGGGAACCTTGTGTATATATATAGAAATATATTTTTTGCTTGTTATAAATAAAAATGTTGCATGTGTATATATTTTTTCATGTCTCATTATTATATAATAATTTATAAAAAAAAAATATAGCTGCTCTTGTTGAACAAAAAAACATTAGCTTCTTTAAAAAATTGGACAATAATTTTCAGCTAATTATTGTTTAATAATTTAATTATTCAATTCCAATTAACAAAATATATTTTAATAATAATATAAGAGCTTATACATGTCAATAAATAAAGTTAAATAATAATAATAATAATATGATAACCAAAATTTTGTGGTTAACTAGTGGTGAGAAATATAAACGTTAAAAATTTAAATGCCAATGGAAAAATGTTTCCGCAAGATCAATTTTCTATACACATGTGTAGTAAAGCCATACCCATGTACCTACCACGACAATAAATCAAATAGAAAAGAGGCGAACACATCACATTACACGGACGATGAAAGAAAGTACATGCGTTAAAAGCCCCACTTTCATATTATATTATTATTATTTTTATTTTTATTAGTAGTATTTTTATGTGCACTGTTGGGGGTCCACGACCCTTTATTTTTAAATCTCTAGATATATGTAAGCTTGTGATATGGGAACTTGCTCAATTTTATATAAAAATTTAATTGTCTGTCTAATTATTTATTTTTATTGTTCTAATGTATGTAGATGAAATTATTTTTTTTTATATTTAATTTTTTGTACTTTTCAAGTGGAAAATATATTTTTTTTATTTAGTTTAATTTTAAATGTAATTTAATATATTTATTTTTATTTTCAGATGAGCTTTTATGGGTATAGATTAAAGTCAATTTGACATTGTCTTATCCTTTGAGAGTACAAAATCAACCCGTCAAATTTTGACATTGATTTTCATGGTAAAATAATCTACACTAAAATTAACAACATGTACACAAAGTGTTTATTATTTTCAACTAATTAATTAACAATTTCTATACATATATTTATAAATAAATTTAAATAAAAAAAAAAAGCTTGAATGATATTACAAACTTTTTTAAAACTGAAATTTCAATAAAAAAAAAAAAGTATCCAAGTTATAAAAATAAATAAAATAACATTAAACATAATATATGTTTTCAAAAATTCTCATATCAAGTTACATGGTATAATGAGACCACTGATGGGTGGTACCTGGATTCAAAAAAAAAAATAAAAAAAAATAAACACTTTGACAATTTCATATACAGCTTTTGCTCTCTTCCTACTGCACACACATACTTGTTTTTTTTTTTTTACATTATATTTTAAATTTAGCTTCGATATGTACATTATATTTTACAATAAAAATATATACTCGATTTTATATTCTAAGGATAAACTGATGCGAAAAAGTCTTCTTATATAGAGACCTCCTGTTGTGGTACTCTAGCAGATGTATGAAAACACAGAGAGACCGTCTCACAATAAATTGTCAATGTATATATTTAAATTTATATTTAACTAGTGTAAGTAATTGGCTGGTGTTGTAAATACACAAACATGATGTACATAATAGACTTCAAATAAATGCAACTTATTCTTATGTATACATGTAAAATTTTACTCGATAAATTTTGGTTTAATTGTCGGTCTAATAACAGATCATCTTTTTTTTTTTTTTTATAAATACACAGTCAGGCATAATCGAGCTTTCATATATACACACACTTTTTTTATCTCTATATTTTTTTTTTTTAAATATTAGGCCGTTGATATATAAGCATTTATATTGTTTCTAGTTCTGGTACAAGAATTACGATTTTTGTTTAATCCCTATGAATCGAAGAGCATCGATATCGAGTGCCATAAAACTTGAATAAAATAACGGATTTTTCTATTTTTTTTATTCCATTTATTTATTTTTATTTTTTTTCCAGTAGATTTTACTTTCAAAGTAGCTATCTTTATTTATACATATACAATTCTCCATGTATATATGGAGAAAAAAAATAAAAAATGTGATTTATTATTTTAAAAAAAAATTATTAAAAACGTTCAAGTTAAAAATCTCATGTACTAATTTCTTACAGCTTAATTACCAAGCTTAATTTTAAAAATATAAAATGAAATAAAATTAATTAATTTAAATAAATAAATAAATTTTACAAATGAAAATATAATTATTTTGTAATGAAAAAAAATAAAATAATTAATTTATTAACTTAATTTAATTTATAAATAAAATTTATAATTTTTGATGTACAAGAAAAGATGATGATGATGATGATGAGGAGGAGGAGGAGGAGGATGATGATGGTGATGGCAGTCAGTATAGATGCAAGAAATTCGTATATATCGTTTGCTTGCTATTGGGATTACAAAGCCGCGGGTCCATTGTCTCCAAGCCACCCGCCAAGCTTGACAGAAGCTTAACTTTTTATTCTCCTCTAAATTGCCATTAAATGTGTATGTGTATATGTAATTACGTCTATGTGTATTGTGTATTGCAATAAGGCGTGCGGTTGTGTCCACAATCACACAGACTTTATTATATTATATAGAATTTTATAAAATCCAGTTTTATATTAGCCTTGGTGTAAAATGTAAATCTAATGAAACAATGCATGCCAATCCTTAATTTTTTACTTTTAATTACATCATATCTACATGTATACATATAGAGCTTTTTTTTTTTTAATATCATTTAACTTGGCTTTTACATTAAAAATGTAAAATTATATTTTTTTTCTAAAATTAAATGGAGGCTTTTTTTAATATTTTAAAAATTCACTGTAACTTATTTTTAATCAATAATTAGTTAATTATGTTGAATTAAAAAAAATGAATGATTTTTTTAAATATGTATTATACATATCAAAAGCACCATGTACATGTATAATAGTTAATAAATAAATTTGAGTAAAAGTATAATTGAGTATATAAAAAGTAACAATGAAAATTAAATTGCCAATAGAAATGATCACTATTGTGTCATTAATAAATATAATATGTCTATAATTGCGTTGATGATGATGATGATGATAATAAGAGTAACGATCAAGCGACAATAATACATGTTACATTACATTATTAGAGATGAATCAAGAGTGGCACGATTCGATCAAACGTGAAACGAAAATTCTCCATATCACAAGAGAGAATTTATACAATACATATGTAACTTGTATGTATACATACATACATATATATATAAAAGCCAATATGATAATATACAAAGGGACAGACATATTCAATAATACATATATATATTTGAGTCCAATTGTGCCCATCACAAATCATGAGCATAAAGTCGACATATACTACTACTACATATACTGCCACTGCTACTATTACTTTTACAATACTAAGCTAGCTGACTAGACGAAATGTACGTGTGTGTGTGTGTGTGTTTTTGTATGTAAGAGAGAGAAAGAGAGCAAGTGCGCACGTTTTGCCACGTGCAGTAGTAAAACGTACAACAGGCGCTCGTTTAGTTGTCAGTTGTTGACGCCTCATTTCACCAATTTCGGGCCCTTTATTTAATTAGTTCGATTTCCGAACACATTATAGCCAATATTGGTCATTAACTTTGATTTCATTCTCTATTTATAATATATATGTATACATACAAGCAACTCATGCATGTCAATTAAATTCTATTATATATTTTGATTATTTACACGGAGAGAAATCCGCGGCAAATATTACTGTAGTGGTATCGTAAAAATCATAGCTGACGTCATTAAAGCGACTAATTCCCACTTATTATAATGATTATTATTATATTTCATCTAAATTTTTTACTGTAGTCTACCGGAATTTTTGGAAGTCTTGAGTTAATGGTATACTTTACGCCAGAAATTACTGTAGTGTACAGCAGGTTTTCCCGCCAGATGACACGAATATTTATTGGAAATCAAGTGTGTTCCTAACCTCTTCTAAAAAAGTTTATTGTTTTTGTTTTATTCATGAATCTAAATAAAAATGCGGTGAAATACATGAAAATTATAAAATGGTTTATTTTTTAAAAATTAATAAACACGTTACATTTTTATTTAGATGTTTAAACAATAAGATTTTATTTAATTTTTTGTGTTGTTTTTTTGTTTTGTTTTGATTAAAATTACTGTAGTGTAGTAGGAAATTCTAGTCGATCCTGGTGGCCTCCCCACGCAACTTCTCAATTTCCAGTAGACTACAGTAAAATTTGTTTGATACTCTACAGCATTGTTTGCTGCGGATTTCTCTCCGTGTACTCTGGTGAAAATTTTTCTCCGCTCTTCTCCGATATTTCTCAGATTTTATTCAATATTTTTTCAATTTTCTTCGAAGGTTTCCTCCGCTTTTCTCCGATATTTTTTAGATTTTATCCGATATCATGTGCTTGATTTGTTTTATTATCTTTAATATAATAAGATGATATCCATATCCAACTGATTGATGATCAATTAATGCACTTTCAAGAAATCGAATTAAACTTTTAAATTCCCAGGTAGAAATTAGAGTCAATTTGAGGTCACTTTTTGACTTCACACGTTAATTTGATATGAGAAGTCAAAAATTGACTCTTATTGCGCTACCAGGGTTGAACTTGGTATATTTTTTTATTTTCAATGCAGTACTTGCCTTATTTTCTCGAATCATCCTAATAACTTCATTGTTCGATTTTTTTGAATTCAATTCAATTTAGTTATATTGACATTTTACCTAGGCTAAACCCCCACAAAAATATAAATATCCTGGATATATGCCATTCGGATATATCCTGGATATATCTTGGATATTTCCGATACTGGTATTCTCTTAAGAAATTCCAGGATATATCTGAATGGCATACATCCAGGATATCTATATTTTTTCGTGGGGGAAGAGAGGCAGCGATCCTGCCCCACAATTAATGAGCGTTGGTTCTATTAAATCACTTGTATACATTGTATATTAAAATATAATATCAACAATTCTTCAAATGAAATAACAAGAAAAAATAATTTACAATCAAATATATAATTAACACATTAAAATAAACTATTGATAAATAATTTATATTTAAAATATATATTATAACATACATTCGCAATATATAGTTTTTAATTTACGTTTTAAAACTTGATGTATAAATATACATTCATAAATTTATTATTATTATTTTCAACCGATGAAATTCAGCTTGACAAAATTTATTAAATTTCACTTCATCAGTTTCTCATTCCTTTTTATCATG
Source organism: Aphidius ervi (assembly GCA_015776835.1). Lineage (NCBI taxonomy): Eukaryota > Metazoa > Arthropoda > Insecta > Hymenoptera > Braconidae > Aphidius > Aphidius ervi. Next base: position 1,558,632 of record MKYW01000010.1, on the reverse strand, counting down.
AATAACAAGTTTCAAAGTATATATATCTGCAATATACACATGTAGCTATTATAAGCATATATATATAGAGATAAAGCTCAATCTAAGTTATACAGAGAATCTCGGCTTGCCGCGTAAACTTCTATTCACGCATATACACCAGATTGAAATTTATATATAGATATACATATATATTTGCAAACAGATTGGCCAGGTTGAGTCGAATATATTGAAATAATCTCGGTAAATACGACAAGTTCGGTTATGAAATTTGCCAAAGGGCTTGTGAGCGCATTTTCTATCCTCCATCCACTTTCCTCTCACCCCCTTTTTACCCCCCTCTCCATTACTCTTTTTCAACCCCTCTTTAACTACTATAAATGTTCAGCGTTATCCTGTTCTCGACATGGTCGTCATCATCATTCACTCTTTATTCGTATTCCCTCCCTCTCTTCCTCCGCTCATTTCACTCATCATATATATATTTTCATCTTGCTCTTAAATGTAATGCCACCAATAGCTTTCTGACTAGTTAATATTTACTCAAAATACCAAATCGGTTCAATAGAAACTCTTGGATATATACAAATCCAGTGTCTTGTGAATATATATATATATTTTATTTTCAAACTTGTTCATTTGTGTATACATATAGTGCTTATTAATAAATAAATAATTATTAAATATAAAATATAAATATTGTAGATTTAAAATATTTAAAGCTTTGAAGGACATAAATATATTGAAAAAAAAAAAAATCAACTCCACTCACACACATAGATATACCTATATGAAATGATATTTTTCAATAATTTTGTTTGTCCCTTTTATTTTATTTATATATCTGTTGGATTAAGTCCCGACGCGACTATCGATGCTTATTGGAAAAAGGGTTAAATATTTTTGGAAATATTTTGTTGATTTTTTATATACTTTTTTTTATTTTATTAAATACCTATTTGTAACACTGTATATTTTGACTATGTATAAACAAAGCTACACATAGACACACGTATATAGAAAAAAATAAAAAATAAAATAAGTTTTATATCGAATAAAAGCTGTTTATGTAGATGTGGGTGTGTATGTGTGTGTGTGATTTAACATATATATATATATACTGTCAAGTTTTTGCAAGGCATGATGTAGCCAAGCAGAAATTGAGACCTTTGATACAACAGGGTGGAACAATTAAACGCTAAACTACCCCTCGAGGGCATCGTTTATCCTCTGGCTTGCTTCAACTCTCTCGATTTCAACTATCTTTTTTTCTATGTATATATATTAGGCTGCTTCGAATTTTACTTTTATTTTTTTTTTTTCGGTTTAACCGGTTCTATCGTGAAATAAACCTTAAAAAATAAGCCACTCAAATTTTCAGCGAGATTGGTTAATATCTAGAGGTCGCGCAGAACGCAAATCGTTTTTCCATTTGATTTACATAGGCAAATGGTGTTTATCTGACTCTTTCTGTGACGGCTCAGTCAATTTTTGAAATATTGTGATCGTTTTGGCGTCATTTTGAAGCTTATTAAAAGACCTTTCAATGGTATATCCTAAAAAAAAATTATAACTTATTTTACTACTTATAAACCGAGATGATTATTAAGAGAAACCCACTAAGTACGTATTGTGATAAAATAAATTTATATTTTTGTTATTTCCGAATTCTACAATGTAACAGTTGTCTTTTATATGTAAAATAAGACTGTATTTGTAATTTTAAACTATTATCTAGATAATCGGACCAACTCAAATCCTTTAAAAAGCAGAAATGGTATTTTTTTCTTAAATAACGAAATAAATATAGTTCTACTATTAACAAATAATTCATTTTATTACTTTCTTTCGAAGATTCATACTCAGTAACACAAAAACTTATTCATACAATATATTGGTTATTAAATAAAAATTGTTCAATCATTAAATTTATTATTATCAAAATCATTGTGTTTTCAACTTTTTATGAGGATTTTTTGAAATAAAATTTTTTATACTACTGGTAGGTAGATCTTTTCGGTTTTGGCTCACATGTTGTAAAACATATTGATACTGATCTTCATCTTTTGTCAAACAATTAGCATATTGTTCCATGAGAGCCACGCCTCTTTCGGCAACATCGTTGACAACCTTGAGTTCACGTAATACTCGCAAACATTCCTGATATTTCTCGTTTTGCTCCCATTTATTCACATCTTCATTCAGAAAACTTCGATCTAACTCAAAACGATCGAAAAGAACAAGTGAATTCTTCGTGATAAAATTACTTACATCTTGATGAAGAATTGAGTCATAATTTTCAGGTTTTACAACAGCTTTAATTATTCTTGTATTTGCACCGGGCTTGGCAAATATTGCATTAACCATTTTTTTTTTAATTATTGTTGGTATGTTGTCATCAAAAAAAGCCAAAGCGGCTAATTCTTCCGACAAATACCACAAATGCGATGTTATTTTAGCAAGAGCTGCATTTGCAGTAATTAAATTAACTTTTCGATATCTGATCAAAGTTTGTAGGAAATTCAGATCATTATTAGGAGCCTGAATCGCACTAGATGCAGCAAACCAATATTTTACATAAAATAAAATAATAAAAATACAAATTTCACGCAAACCATCTACTTCTGTTACACTTAGTGATAATTGATCTTTGAACATGAAAATTTTGAGACAATATAATGCCTTTGATAGCCATCGGGCGTGGCTATCAGCTCCGGGTTTTTTTACTCGTTCACGACCAGGTATTTTTTCTCCTAAGAATATTGCCGATAGTTCCAAAAATTCTCGGTAGTCATTTCGTGGCTGAAAGACCTGAAAATAAAGCATCAAATTTATAAATAAAATTAAAACTTGACATTACATTGACTTGTGAATTTCTTTATAACCGATCTATCAAATAATCAAAAACTAGTTCTTCGGTTTTACCTCAAGTTGATGTTTAATAAAACTGAGAATATCATTTTTATTATGAGATACTCTTTCAGCAACAAGTTCATCTTCAATTCCGATGATGTATGAATTTTGATCAATTGAACTCCATTTTTTCCTAAAGATTCAAACACAGCTGGTTTTGGGCCCACTGTTGTTTCCCAGGAGGTCTTGAAAACACTGCCAATAATCAATTCACATATATGATGTCGACAAGCAAGATACGATAAATCTCTGTTGAGAGACTTTTCGATAAGCGCACAAGCTCCATTTTTTCGTCCTATGAAAAAAATAATTTAAATATCGAGAATATTAAAAAAAAAAAATTTCCTCCGTTTTGATATTGTAAAAAATTGTACTTGAAAAACTGACCGGTGTTTGAAGCAGTTGTGTCAAAGCACATAGATCTTACACGGTCAGTAATATTCCAGCTATCTAGTGTTTCTTCAACTGCTTGAGCATAATTTATGCCAGTGGACGACTCTAATTTAGGCACTCCAAGAAGCTGTTCTGCGCCTAAGCTGGTTACTAAAATTGCAACCCTATCAATTTTCTTGAATTTTCCGATTTCTTCAATCATTTTCCCATCCCAGTGGACCGTTAAAAAATTTGAAATTCGTAGATTGTCTTTCAGTTCAGATGCAAATTGTTCACGGCGTTTAATACGATTCAAGCGGATTGCAGAAGCACTTATATTAACTGTGTTTAGATCAATACCAACAGCCTTGAATGCTGCGGCAAGAATATAAGAAGCCGCCCGATTTGTTGTTCGTGTCCGGTCGAGGGCTGCAGCGAGCTCAGTCGTCAAAACATTAATTTTCGGAGCATCTGATTTTCTTGTGATTTCATCAGAATAATTAGAAGACTGCCTCACAAGTTCTTCAGCAGACTTTTTAGAAGATCCACTAGATGTTGAATTTTGACTTCCTAGTTAGAAACAGATTTGATGATTTATAAATAGTTAAAAATACACGACTAAATATTACCTTTAACTTGGCTCAAAGAATTAGTAACTGCAGTTTCAAAGTCATTGTAATGTGATCCACAAGCATCTATATGGGAACACAAATAAACATAAGTATAATAATGGTACTAATGATAGGTATTATAATAGTAAAAATACTAATAATTACCTTCTACTTCGTCATTATTACTGATTTCCATAACTGATATTTCACTACTTAAAGCCCGAGTTGAGGATTCTGAAATGTGTAACGTATGTTTAAAAAAATATTGTTATATTTATTTGTTTCATTCCAAACAATAAAAATCCTTAGAAAGTGCTTAGCAAGAAAATTTATTAAAGTACGAAAACAGTACCACTCTGATTTGCAGATGGGATTAATCCACGACGTTGACTAGCTCGTTGAGAATCCAAAAAATGAAGCCGCTCAACTGATAATTTATCTTCAATATTAAAAGCAGCTATATCAAAGAGATTATCCAGTTTCTTCACAAATATTTTTTGTTTGGATTGTTGCACACTTGTTTTCGTTCTACTTTTGGACTTTTTAAGAAGCGATAACTCGTTGTGCAATTTCTCGATTTTTTTCACTGCTGAATGACTGGTCATTGTTGGAATTTCGGCTTTTAACCAATATTGAGTTACTTGTTCCACAACATCACTTGCAGCCTTCTTTACAATCTGGCCTAATACATTATGATTATAATAAAAAACCTGCAGAACTTGACGATTGTTTGGCAGCTTACGACCACTTATTGTTTTGCAAACACTCCCAACCAAAAATATATCATTCGTATGACGTAGATTTTTAGACATATTTTTGATTTACAAAACGTATTAGAAAATACTCAACACAAGATATAAAGTTGTGAGACGAATTCAAAATTTTATTATGGACAATGTTGTAGTGATCAGTATAGTGAAAATAAAATAAACAGCTGTTCGGAGTAAAGATAATCACGATCGATTAAGATGTGTAACACTATGTATTATTTATTAAACATGACCGTGCCTCTACAGTTTAGTTTTAGAACTATGTAGTAATGCAGGTAAAGTAACATTTCCAGTACTTTGTCTAGTGTCATCGTACAATGAAAGTACCTCTAAATTGCCCAGAGGGCACTTTCAACTATCATACATTCGATGTAGAATCATAAGTATAATACGTATGATATGTATGACTGTATAAAAAACTTGGAGTATATTCCTTTAAGATGGTTAATGCAATATTTGGCAAGCCAGTGATTAAATAAATTATTTGTTAATAGTAGAACTATATTTATTTCGTTATTTAAGAAAAAAATACCATTTCTGCTTTTTAAAGGATTTGAGTTGGTCCGATTATCTAGATAATAGTTTAAAATTACAAATACAGTCTTATTTTACATATAAAAGACAACTGTTACATTGTAGAATTCGGAAATAACAAAAATATAAATTTATTTTATCACAATACGTACTTAGTGGGTTTCTCTTAATAATCATCTCGGTTTATAAGTAGTAAAATAAGTTATAATTTTTTTTTAGGATATACCATTGAAAGGTCTTTTAATAAGCTTCAAAATGACGCCAAAACGATCACAATATTTCAAAAATTGACTGAGCCGTCACAGAAAGAGTCAGATAAACACCATTTGCCTATGTAAATCAAATGGAAAAACGATTTGCGTTCTGCGCGACCTCTAGATATTAACCAATCTCGCTGAAAATTTGAGTGGCTTATTTTTTAAGGTTTATTTCACGATAGAACCGGTTAAACCGAAAAAAAAAAAATAAAAGTAAAATTCGAAGCAGCCTAATATATATATACTTTCTAATGCGCTCTTTATGGCAACTTAATGCCCCCTAATATTGCATGGCGACCCTTGTTTATACCAGTCCAGCGCTTCCCATTTTCGTTTTGCCACATTGTTTACATTTGTGAAATCTTTTTATTTCATTTTTATAATTTTTCTTTTATCCAACAATTTGATGAAATTTTTTTTTATTTAATTAATATATAACAGTTGACATGTTAGATTTAAAAATCATGATAAATATATTTTAACAGTCATTAAAAATGTAAAATAAATTTAATTTAAAAAAATATTTTTAATGCTTGTAAATTTAACCTGTTTTTTATTGGATATATTTTACCTTTTGACAATACATATTTATAAAAGTATACATATGTGTACAATTTAATATAATAATGTGACAAACAAAAGTCGAAGAACCCCTGAATCGGATAAAAGGGAAGATTGAACTGTCTGCTATATACGTATGCATGGGAAAAAAAAGAAAAAAAAAAAAAAAGAATAAAAATTATTGATGTGTTTGCACTGGAGATTTGCTGGTTCAAATAATGTAAAGCAGACAGCTTCATTGAGTCGTTTCTAATATATCTGTCACTGTATTAGAGATTAATGTTTGGTCAAGCTTCAGGGCAGGACATTATCAAATTACCAAGTTGCATATTAGCTTTCACATATATGCCTAGACCAATGAAATAATTAAATTTCATCTATAAATGTTAAATATTTATTTTTCTCACGATTTATTTAATTTAACATTAATTATTTACATAAAAATTATTCATTTTTTATTCTTATCCTTAAAAAAAATATAAATTAATTTATTTTTTATTTTTTTCAATTAAAAAATGCATTTATTTTTTTGATATTTTATTTCTCTTTTTCTTGGTCTTGTATATATGTAGTTTGTCGGTAGACATCAAGCTTCTTTGGTGACGATTTTACTCAAGAGGGTCTCATTTCTTTTTAAGCCATTGACAATGCAACAAATGAACCGAATTTGCAAAACTTAAAAAAATTTTTTTTTTGTGATTTTTATTTTTCTATTGAATGCATGTTATATATAAAATTTTGAATAGCTCTTGTGGGTCCATCAACAGCATCACTATATAGTCATTCATGTGCACCCTTAGGCGTTAGAACTAACACCATTCACTGTGTCAAGTTTAAGAAAAGAGGTTGCACTTTCCTAGGGATGATACACACTCCTCCTCATAAGCCACAGACGCATATTCAAATATATTACACACTTCACTGTGTTCATTAACAATAAATACCTGCTCTATTATTATATATTTTTTTAGATACTTTTATTGCGGCGGTGTCATATCTGTAGGTATTATAACAATTGCAACAATCTTTCTTTAAGAAAAAATATCCTAAACATTATATCGTTGCATTCAAACTAATCATGCACAAGTGCAGTCTAATTTTTTTTTAATTTTATCTAAATATATACAAAATCTTAAATGTAGATGGAAAAAATGTTTAAATTTTTTTTTTTTGACAATTTATTTGTTTATAAAAAATAAAAGCAAACAATTTAAAATTTTTTTTATCAACAAGTAATTTAACAACCTCTTTTTAAAAATATTTTAAAAATTTTTTTAACAGTAAAATTGTGGTTTTTTTTGGTGTTAATTAATAATAAACTAGTTTCTTGCTTTTAAATACAACAATATAAAATTTTATTGAAATAAAAATATAAAAAATTGACCTATCTACAGATATTTTTGAAAAATATTATTTTTTCCATGACAAGAGTGATTTTATATGATTGAATTGAGTTATGACAAGGCTTTACATGAACGGCCTGGATACATATATATATGATGTTGATGGAATGAATTTTATATATGACGAGAAAATAAAAATTTTAAATAAATAAAAATAAAAAAAAAAAACTATATATGAATATATATAAAATCGAGTGGGGAAAAAAAAAATAAAAAAAGTGTCGAATGAAAATTTTTTACGACGCGGTCATGAACAAATACATTTTGACGGGCATCACACATGCACTCGCTTTCAAGTAAATATATATATCTATCTTTAAACTAATCTATCGACAATTTGACGTTGAATATATAAGAGTAAAAAAAATTTAAAAAAAGCGTTGCAATTTTTTGCACTCGTTCATGGATTACTCGTTATCGTTTATATTTTTTATTTATTTATTATTGTTATTTTTATATTTAGTTTAACATGTTTTTTGCCTGTAACCCCACCAAGTTGCAGAGAGGCAATGTTTTGTCTCCCCCCATAAACCCCCTTTTCCGCTACCCTGCTGATCGCGAAACCACCTTGCTCACTCTCTTCTTGCACTGTACTCTGATTCCCGGGCTATAAAGCTATTAAAATTCATAACGCTGGACGTATACTGAGGGGGGTTTTATAAAGGCCAGGGGTTGATGCAAAATGAATTGAGGAAAGAGGAAAGAGGGAAGACCGAGGATAAACGCAAATGAAGTAACTAAATTTAGTGTAGACTTGGTGCGTGAGCGCGTTGTACATATTGCACAAAAAAACAAGGGACAAACATGATGCCCCTTGGCGTAATTTTAAATATGCATTGCTTCCTGCTATATATCTTTTATATTTTACATAATAAAAATATTAATATATATTTATTTCTTTCATCTTTTATTATTTAAAAAAAATCTGTTTGTCTATTTTGTTACTTTGATTTAAATTATTTGCGTATAATAGATGAATTTAATTTTAAAAATGAAAATGGAAAAATTTCAATTTTTATATTTGATTTATTAAATATTTTGTAGGTTTAAATGATAAAATATTATTTGGACTGTTTTTTTTTCTATTTTTTGATAGACTGTTGTTGTTATTTTTGAATATAGCAGTTTTATTATTATTTGATATAATAATGGTTGTTGAAATTGTTGAAAATTGACTTAATGGACAAATAATAATATATCAACTGCAGGGGTAGACGACAGATGAAACGAGTGAGTTCTATTTTATCGGTATTAATAAGGGATGCTGTGATGCACTGAATGAACCCTTATAGAAAAGGAAAAAATAATCAATAGGATGCGAATTTATTTGAATGTGTTGTGGGGTAAGGTATCGGTTGTCGGTGTAATTTTTTAGTGCTCATGTATATCGATAAATTGATGAATGGCTTATAAAAATTGTATCTTTGGAAATAAATATTTCTACCGAAATTTTTTGTGCCTAAATTGTTGAGAATTCTTCCTTCTATTATCCTGTAAATTTTTAGAATAATTCTTCGGTGCATTTTATTACTAGAAAAAAAATAACATCGAGGTCCATCGAATGACATAATACAAATAGTGCATACAGCACGTGCTACATGGTTAATAAAATTCATATCTTTTGAAATAAATATTTTTTCTGGAATTTTTTGAGCCTAAATTGTTTAGAATCCTTTCCTCTATTATCCGGTAAATTTTCAAAACAATTCTTCATGGCGTTTATTAACTAGAAAAAAAATAACATTGAAATTGGAAATTCTTCAAAATGACATAATGCATGAAATACCATTTGGCTAATTAAATTTATCTCTTGAAAAAATTATTTCTCCATGGTTTTTTTTGTGGCCAAATTGTCAAGAATTCTTTCTTTTATTATTCTATAAATTGTCAAAGAAATTATCAAATTTATATTAACGCAATATATTTTTTTTTAATTGCTGCCTCAATTGAGGTAACCCCTGCTTACTTTGTTAAAATCTAAATTAATTTTTTCATAAACTATCAAGTTGTTGAAATAAATTAAATAAAAACCAACAAGACAAAGACAAGATAATGTATAAAAATATATATGAAAATATTATATATAGGCTCTAGTTAATTATACATATAAATATTTTAATGAGAAACCGTCTTCTTTGAGGCGCCATCTTTCGTTGCTTAATCTTTATCTCGTAAATTTTCTAATGAACCTCGGGTAAATATTATTTCTACCTATGTACTTGCAAAAGTTGGTATATCTTTTGGTCTTAATTAATAATGCCAAAGTGCCTTTGCGGCAAGCAACGAGAGCACATTTCGCGGTGGCACATTACATAAAAGCTTCTTATATATATATCCTCTGAACTTTTACCAATCTCATTAACATAACAATTTATATTTATCTTTTCATTATCATCATTTCAACTATTTTATATTAAATTTCAATTAATTCATTGTACATATAAAAGTTTATTTAGTTGATATACAATTTCTAATAAATATATATAAAATCAATATTAGTCTTGAAAGTATATATAAATTGTGTTAAATATACGCATGGACTTTAATTTTCATTTTATATTTATTTTATTTTTTTCTCTCTCTCTCACATGGTTAACTTGGGTAAACAAAAATTAGCATTTTATTGGATGAGTTTTATCCTTCGATCCTCTTAGTTTCTGGCCAACTCAGCTAAAGTCAAAAAGCCAAAAATAAAGGACTTGACTATTATCCCCACGTCCGAATCAGCCCATTTATTTGACTTTTCGCACTTTACGTCAATCTATATAGAAAATCTCATTTATTATTATCACAAACGCATTATGCTTGGAATAACTAATTAAAAAATCTAAATCCCAAGGCAAATAAAATAATAATAGTTACTGCAAAAAAGCATTTTCTTTGTTTCAATTATTTATACATAGCAAGCAATTTAAAAATTAAAAAAAAAAAAAATTAAATAAATTGTGTCATTTGCTGGTAAAAATATTTTGTTTAAACAAATATAATAAACAATACTAATTTATTTGAAGAAATAAAATCATGTAAAAAAATAATTAACGTATTGATTTTTATTTTTTGAAATAATTATTAAGAAATCTATGAAAAAATATAATTATTATTATTGTTTTATAATTTTGAAAATAAAAAAATGGTCTTTGTTTAAATTATTTATAATAGCGAGCTTGATAAAGACAATAAATTACTATGTTTAATTTAAAAATAAAAAAAAAGATAAATTGTGTGATTTAAAAAAAAATATAATTGAAAAATGAAAAAAAAAAAATGTATTTATATATTAAATGTATAAATGTGTATGTATATAATATAGGTATGTATGAGTATATACCTATAATTAAATTGACGAGTACTCCCTCGAGCAAAATTAATTAAGGCCAAATTGAAATTGCTCTTTGATATGGTAATTCGTCAACAATTATGTGTCTCTAATATATTTTATGGATATTCAATATACATACATAAATTTACTTAAAAACCTTTTACGAGTTATCTTATTTAAAAATAAAAGTCACTCTGATTTATTTTCATATAATAAGAATCATCAAAACTCATTAATTTTTAATGATTTTTAATTTGATTTAAAAAAAAAAAAGATAATAATTATACTTGCTGCTGGTATTATTAATGTTAAATGTTTTTTTTAAATAAAATAATACATTTTCAATGTTATATTTAAATTTAAATAATTTTTGAATATAATATATATTTATATATATGTACATCAAATTTTATTTCATCACAAGCAAATATATATACAAATTATTGATGTTTAGTACAGCGACATTTCTTTAAATTTATTTTTATTATTTTCATTTTTTTATTTATTTATATATAATAAATTATCGTGGAAAAGATAATTTTCACTTTTACCTTTGTCAAACATCATATTATTTTAATTTAATATCAGCTTCATAATAACAATTTACATAAATCAAAAAAATAAATGAATAATGACTTGATGGATTTTTTAAAAATTTAAAAATTTAACTTTTTTTTTTTTGAGATACTACAGGTTAAGAATTTACGGTAGAAATTCATAGACAATTTATGAATATTATTTGTCGGCTTATGACTTATTAATACTGCATGATATTGTTTGTGTCAATATAATTTTTTTTTTTTTTCTTTTTTTGGCTATTTTTTTTTCTTGCCATATATTTTTTTTTTTTTTTTAATTTTACGTGATTTCTTATTTCTCGAAATCTCATATTAAATTAATTAATTTTTTTTCATGTTTATGTTAATTATTTATCAGTATATAATATCTCTTTTTAATAATTATCCTACATATGCATTTATAACTTAAAATTAATTATTTATTTAATTGTTTTCATTTCACTTTTAGTTATCTTTTAATTTAAATGATGATTTATTAATCAGTTTGTGGCTTTATATAATTTTTATTTTAAAATTGTGTCTTGTTTATTGCACATTGCACAATTTTCGACTGAAAAATAAAACAGCCGTTGAATTTTATACACAACTGATTATTATATATATAAAAAAAATTGAAAATTAATTTGTCTTTTTTATAATATGTATATGTAAAACAATAAAATTTTTAATTGTCATTTGTTTTATTGTTACTAAAACACGGCCGATTATCAATGATACCGGCAGTCTCCAAATTTCAAACCATTTGAAGACCTTTGGTGAGACTTTCAACGTGTTCTTTAGCTCTCATTCTTAATGCTTGAATGCTAGATGTACGTGGATCTCCATGTGTATCAGGTGGACTTGGTGATGGTTGAACATGTCCACTTGTACCTACGGAAAAAATATACCAACTATACATATGAGTCATTATTTAAACTGAACTAAAAGTTATTTGCCTGATTATTATTTTTTGCTAAACTAGACTTATGATAACATTAAAATACTAATATTAACCTGGTATTCTATTTCCAACTGATGATATATTTGGTGGTGATGGTAGTCTTCTTGGCGACGTCAAATAACTTGGATAGCCTGTATGTGGTGCTGCTAAAAAACCAGGAAGTGCACTTAATAAACCAGGTGGTGTTAACCAAGGATCACCAGGAAGACCTAGTGCTGGTGCTCCAACATTTCTATTAATTAAATAATTTAAAAAATTAGATTTATATTATACTTGCTTTGTTTTTATTTAAAATAAAATAAATATAAATAATTTACTAACCTCATACCAGCTGAATGATGATAATCTGTTATTCCCATTCTTGCAGCTTCCATTTTTTCTTGTCTACGCCATTTAGCTCTTCTATTTTGAAACCATACCTGAATCAAATAAATATATTTCATAAATTAATAACTAATCATAATCATTTAATTAAATTTTTTTTTTTTTTGTAGATTTGTAAAAGCATTATTTTTAATTTAACTATTATATTATGGATATAAGTTTAAATATGTACAAGTCATTGTGATTATAATCAGTATACAGCTTCTGCTTGTAAAATAAATATATTCATATTTAAAATTATATATATTGTAATTGATGGTTTTTAACATCACAAGACATCACAGCTACCGTCGGCATTTCCAACTGCTTCTATCTGAATTTCATGGATATCTTGATGATTATATTGCTGAGTAATCATCATCAAAAATAAAATAAAAAAAACTATATCCATTAGTTGTTTGAATTAATATAATAATAATCAAAAGATCAAATGAAATATATTTTAACCAAAAAAAAAAAAAAATAATAGGTCTATATCGCATGAGATATTTTAAAAAATATCGAGTCAATTTGATGGGAACGCGAGAAAATGTGTGTGTTTCAATTGAATGTAAAATATTTGAAAGCGCAATAGCAATGGAAGGCGGAGCACACGGACCACCCCTAAACAAGCTCATAAGGAAAATCAAGAGGGGACTTTAGTTTGGTCCACACCCTTCCATGTGGCATTTTGAGGGTAACAAGCTCGAGGGCGAAATCGAAAGTAAACGAGACAGAGTTTGTGTGAGGGTCTTGGATATTTGTGCGCGGCATCAACTCTGCAACTCTTGGCTTTTATATATATAGATATATATAAAAAGGGGTCGCGATATAGTCGGCCATGTTGATTTCTTTATTGTAACATGGCTGCTGATGGTGATGGTGCTGGTAGTTGAGCTACTGGTTGTTGGTGGTAGTGATATTTCTGCTTTTGATTTTGATGTCATTGGTGGTGAGATGCTGCTGTTCTTGGCAGCCACTTTTGACGTCTGACGTCCAACGACAATTTTCTCATTTTTATTTTTTTAATATACAAGTAGTCTTGGATAATAATATCCGTATACTGTTGTTAACAGAACATCAAAGATTATTAAATTTAAAATTATTTTTTTTTTCTTTATGTCTCAGCGCAGGATATTTAATTAATTCAACGATAATTATTTTAATCATTCAATTGCAGTCTGCAGAGTTTTTGTATTTAAAAATATATCAATAGACAGGTAAATTTATTTTTTAAATTAAAAATAAAAAGACACTCTGTTGTAGATTTTTAATACAATGATGAAAATATTAGTTTAGTTGGAGAAAAAGTTATAATAAAAATAAAAATAATATTTCGTTTATCAACGCGAGGCAATTTACTTTTGTCGCAAGTCATTTGATGTAAAAATACTTGAGTCACAACAATAACAATAAAAATAATAAAAATAATAACGAAACACAAGATGCCGCTTGTCTAAAATGATGAGAAAATAAGTAAATTTAACTCTGCCCTTATAAACTGTCTTGTCTCTCGGTGTTGTTGCAATTTAAAAATTGGAGTGAGGTATATAAAAAAATGAAAAAATAAAATTTTTGATTGAATAGAAGACTGATGGTACAACGACGAGAATAAATAAAAATGCATTACGTGCCAGTTAAACTTTTTCTTTCTTAAAATATTATATTGGATTTTATTTTTTTATTATATTTTAATATTCAATTACCTTATAGCTCAGCTGAACAATAAATTTTAAAGATCAACTAAAAGATAAAATGGATATTTTTATTTTTTTAAATTATATTTTTTTTATTTTTATTATCATTTTCATTTACGGAAATATTGAAAATATATATTTACACTTTACAGATTAATTTAGTCTGTATATAATATTTTTATTTTTATTTTTTTTCAACTACGTAAATTTATTACAAGACACTTCCTCAACTTTTCTCATTCCATTAGCTCAATGATATTGAAAAATAAACTCATTTAACGAGTCTTCTCTTGCATTCAAATAAAGTGACAATTTTCTAAAAAAAAAAAAATCATAAATAACAAATTGATATTAATATAAGCTCATGATATTCCAATTTTTTATCTCTAAAATTTTTAATAAAAACTTGCGAGCTTATTTTAAATTCCGTCGCTGAGAAAAAATAAAAAAAAATAATTTACATGAACCATACATTTACCTATTTCTTTTTCACTTGATAAATAAAATAAAAAATAAATTTAACAAAGATTAACAAATTTTATATCGCGTGAAAAATCAATTTTAAATTTATATTTTTTCACAAAACATACTTGAAATGTTTTTTATTCTTTTTCATATTTACCTTATGTGATAATATGCGTGTGGATCATGTATTTTTTTTTTTATTTATTTGTCTCGAGTACCGATCTATTTTATTTATAAATTTTTTTGCTGTGTGTGGGCTACATTTATACATCTATTTTGAAACTATATATATACCTACTTGAAGCAAGCAAGAGCTGTACAGGATTAGTGCCGTTAAAAGGTATACGATTTTATGCAACAATAAATTTATTGTCATAGGTTGTTGGTTTCAGTATTAAGGGATTTTATCTATTGTCAAAGATTGTCATCGTATATGTATATATATATCCACTCGAAAATATATATAACACACGAGAGATGGAAAAAATAAAATGAAATATAATAGAAAAGAGTTTTTACAATGTCATTGTTACATGTGTCAGATTGAATTTAGCACGCTTCATCATCATCACCATCATCATCATCATCTTGCATGCAACACAACATACTTTTTGTATAAAAATAATATATTATTATTGTTGTTGTTGTTGTTGTTGTTGTTGTTATTGTTAATAATGGTTATATAAAAAAAAAAAAAAAAAAAAAAAAAAAAGACAACCGTTAATGCGTGGCTCTTTGATTGTCCAACTGGGTAATAGTTGTGGGTGCCAAATCGACACACAGAGACCACAAAAATTTCTTAAAAGGATCGGTGATCTTTTCAACGTGTTATGTATGTATATATAAAAGTATTTATTGTACTGGCATGAGGGTGCGTCAGGCACATGCCTTCAGGGATTTATTTTATTTTATTTTTTTCCTCTTTTTCTCTTTTGCAATATAAAAAGTATAACACGCGTTGGAAATTTATACTGGCTAATTAAAAAGCAATATTAATAGACTTGCTTTTAAATTGTTTTTTTTTTTTTTAAATATTGTTTATTTTAAACATGACAATTTGATTATTGATATATATTTTTTTTTAAATCAGCTATATTTTTATATCGATAAATTATATGTAAAAATAAAATGTATATATTGTTTGCGTACAAGTAAATAAGAAAATACACACACACACACACGAGTTGATAATAATAAAAAAGATAAAAAATTTTAGTATAGAGAGGGTGATGTTTGTAGAGGGCTAAAGTCTATTATTTACCGCGCTTTTTATATACAACCCCATGTCAAACTGTCGAGTAAATTCAATCTTCCACAGTTGTTCTCATTCATTTTAATAATAATATATAAATATTTTAATAATTTACATTATAAAATAATAATAATAATTGTTGTATTTTAATTTTAATTATAAATTAAAAATTTAATTAAAAATAGCAATTTATATTTGTTTATAAACAGTATATTTAATAAGATTAGTGTGTATTGTTTAATAATGGTACATAATTGAATTTTCATCATTGAGTTAATGTAATTTTACAATACAGTGAAATAGGTGGTTATGTGATGATGATGGGTTATAGTAGTTTAGTTATATACAAAATTTATCGATAATCGAAAATCGACAATCGGTATAATAATTGAGAGCCCCTGGCTCCTTTACTCCTTCAATAAAACGACCACCCTTGTCGTCGCGTGTAATCACCCTTAAACACTCAAACGCCCTGGGCAAATTTATCTCTCTCACTCACGCTTTTTGTTGGCAAAGTCTTGCTTTTACCCTCATCTAAAATTCTACCCCTGTCTTGTCTGCAATACAATACTAATGTGTTACAAATAACATTTCAAATACTGCCCGATTATTGCGCTTTTATATACATTTAATATCTTTCAAGTTTTTTTTTTTTTTTTTTTAATTTATATAAAAAATATAAGATTAAATTTAAAATTTTATATTTAACACGTTGTAAATTTTCATAGTCAAAGAGAACATTTTTTATACTCATCTAGACTGATGAAAAAATTTAAAAACAACTTATAAAATTTTTATTATTTTTTCAACTTTAAAAATTTATTATAATTAAAATTTTTTCGTTTAATTTAATTATTTAATTAAAGCCAATTTAAAATATTCATATTAAAATTATTCAAGTTGTTGTTGTTCTTGTTTAATATATAAAATTAAATACAAGGTAAATTAGCCTTATGGCATGAGTATTTTGATACGATTTATTCCATAGTAGTTTATTTCCGTGGTTGCTGAATACAATGTGAGCCATTGTCTTGGCTCGTCATATGTTTTTTTTTTTTTTTTTATTATTAAATAGCCTTTGAATAAATTTATTGTTTAGTTTTATATTCAATTTTATGTTCTATGCAATAGGGTTAATCAACTTTTGCCTCTTCTATGTATATTATTTATTTTTTTTTTATTAAAAATTTCAACGTTTGTCTTACAAACACCCACATAACTATTTTTATATATTTTTTTCTATTATAAAATATTGTTGTTGTTATGTCTATTATTAATTATTATTATTCAAAAATATTTGCAGCGTGTGTGTATATTTATAAACACGACAAAAACAAAAATTATATTATTAGTTTTTTTTTTTTATTTTATAAATTTCGAATTGGCCGAATATATTACAGTTTGACATATAATAAATATGTACAAAGGCTAAATGTAAATAAAAAAAAACAAATAAATAATAGTGAAATTTGAGAATGTAACATTGCAATAATAAGTCGTTGTAATGAAAATAAATCTGAACAAAGTCATATTAGCGTCAGAGGCACGCGTGCCAACTGGCTGAGTACAAAGGGACACCCGCCTTCGACAAACACAGTGACTTGATGATTATTAACTTGGCAGGGACAGCAAAATTTGCTTCAAAATGTAATCTGTTTGGTCCCTGGAGGCAATATTTATTATCATTCTTTGTATCATTTTGTTAAATTTTTATAAACTTGCTATGACACATTGAACAATTTCAACATCAAATATAATTATTACTCTTGGGATCATGGGAACCAAATTAATTAAATCATACATACTGCCTCCTTTATACAAATCAACTTAATAACAACCAATATGTATTTCTGCAATTGGCTATAATAATTTTACGTGGCCAAGTATTTTTTTTTCCATTTAAAAAAAAAAACATTATAACAAGATTAATTTTCATTCAAATTTCTAAACATATCAAATGTATAAATAACATTGCCGCATTTTATCCTTGAAAAAAATCTCAATAGAAAAAAAAAAAAAAAAAAAAAAGACAGGGTGCAAGTTTTAGAAAATAAAAAAAAATAAAAAATATCTTGATGTAAGAAGATCTAGGTATGATGCATTTGTTGAAACACGGATATATTGAAATGACGATGACGGCACTTTATAAACAAGGACAAGGACGACGGTCCTTTTGCCTTTGTAAAAGATCCCTCAGATATATCAAAAACTTGAAGTTTGCTTCTATTTAATAGTACAATTCTCCCTTCTCTATATTTCTTCATGTACATCCGATGCCTTTTTTATTTATTTCAGGGTTGCTTTATCAATAAACAAGTGAGAGTGACAGAGATAATCAAGTAATTTGATATTACATATGGAAAAATAAAAAAAGAAATACATGGCCATTTAACAAAGACAGAAATATATAACAAAAAAATAATAATAATAATCACAAGCTAAGGTCGAAAAAGGAATTAAATATGTTTGTACCAAGTACCGACACAATACTACTGGTAATTCGATTACAAGAACCGCCAACTAATTGGTAATTGCCGGTTTTTAAATTGGCCTTACCGACAAAGACACACCATATTGGCTCCTATAATTATTATTTTATATCTAGGCCACATATTACCCTTTTAATATATATTAATCAAAAATATATTTTCTTCAAGTTATACGTTATTTATTTTGCCAAAATATATGTATATCTCTTTTCTTTTTTTTATTAAAAAATTAAATTGTATTTTATCTTAAATAGTTTGAGTTTATATGTATATAAACACGTGCACTTTTGTACCCTTTGGTGTTTAACAGCTAATTTACCAAATGAAGTGTTTTTGTATTTTTTCAACACTATATACTTCATCTCAATTGAGAGTAAAACCACCCTTGAAAAAAAAGGAAAGGGTTGTCAGGATGATTGATGCTTGAGGGGTCTACAGATAAGTATAGCTTTTGCTGTATGTATATATGTTAACCCAAACCAATGTGAAGTAAATGAAAAAAAAATAAATAATAAAAAAAAAAAGCTCATATTCTTGTAAGCATCACACTAGATTACTTTTAGCAAAACATTGTACACCAAACCGACAACTTAATTGAACCATAGTTTTGTTTTTTTTTTATATATATTGTATATGTGGTTTTACCGACAGACAGCTAATCTATTCAGCAATTATTTATTTAATTTTATCTTGTAATGATAAACGATAAAAGAATTTTTTTTTTAAATGAATTAGCTATAGCTAATATTTTATATACAACATCTTGATTCTTGATATTCAATTTGACCATAATTTTATGGATTAAAAAATTTATGTATGTATAATGTGTATAAATTTTTTTATCTATAAAATTATTGTCAAATTAAATATCAAGAATCAAGATCAACTGATTGATGCTGTATATAAATTTTTTTTCAATTTTTACTGTTATTGTTGATGGAATCGTTGCTACAAATATTACCATGATCAACAGAAAACACTACCACAAAAGAGCGCAACACTGGGCAACGTAATACCCTGGGATAAAATTAAAAATAAAAAGGCCCAAAAATGATATCCTGGGAGAAAAAAATAGAATATAGAAATATTTAATAAGTATTTGATGAGCCCTCATTCAATTTCTAACAATTTGCATTTAAGGTAGCAAAGTGCAATTAATAGGTGCAGTATAGATGAATGAGGGCAACTAAAACTACACATCAACTGCAAGAAAATTTGTTTGTGTGTGTGTGTTAGGGTAAAGTGTATGAGAAAAGCTAGATTATTCCAGTCTCTCTTGCACTTGTACACAAAAGTGTCAGGATGTGGATCGTCTTCATTTTCATCTTCATCTTCGTCGTCTCCGTCGTCTTCGTCGTTGGTTAAAAGACGGAGAAATCGAGGAATGGGTGTGTTATGTTGTCCTCCACTATTCCCTCGTCTATTAACACTATATATATTATATACAGTGTAGTGTATATATATGTATATATAATTTACAAACAAATTTAGCATATATTGAGGGGGCAATATTGAGTTACCCAAGAGTAATTATAATACTCGTTAGACAGGCCTGTAAATACGCTCGTGTGACTCTGTGTGTAATCAACGTATTATTCTCCACCTATATTATTTCAAAATTTCCTTATAGCTCACTATCGATCATTTACATACATATATATTTTGCCACGACAATTAATTTTGTTTTGTTGAGCTTTTAATTGTCATGTCAAATATATAAATGATTTTATTTTTTATCGTCAAAATAATATCATTCAAGGTTTTTTTTTTTATATTTTTTTCTCGTGCAATGAATTATATTTTATATATATAAAAAAAAAATAAATATATATATTACAATCTTTTATGTACTATTTTAGTTGAACAGCTACTGTGTGCTGCACACTGAGAGAAGACAGGTGTTGGTCGTCCCACGGTCTCTGGCATTTTCCATTTTTTTTTCCTCAAACGTCAGAGCATATTCTCGCACCTCTATACTACCCCCTTTTTTCTCTCCCTAAATCCCCATCCACTAAACCATTATCTTATTTTCCGCTCGAGAACATTGCACGCCTATGATCCAACCGGAATCCGAACCGTACAAAAAAAAGTAAAAAAAAAATCATCTTTTTATATGGAATAATAGGTATTTTTGTGTTTTTTTTTTTTTTCTTCACCTACACACATTGTCGTTGCCTTGATACTCTATTATTGGATCATTTATTTTATTTTATTTTTTTTTTTTATTACGAAATATATATCTTTGAAATTAAAATAAATTTTTTTTTTTTGAAATTCGAATATAAACTATTTATTTGCTAATTTTTGTTAAAAAAAAATCTAAAAGCTAATAATAAAAAGGGCATATGTTTGTGAACATACACGGAGAGAAATCCGCAGCAAATATTACTGTAGTGGTATCGTAAAAATCATAGCTGACGTCATTCTCGGCGACTAATTCCCGCTTATTCCAATGATTATTATTATATTTCATCAAAATTTTTTACTGTAGTCTACCGGAATTTTTGGAAGTCTTGAGTTAATGGTATACTT
The DNA here is from genome assembly GCA_015776835.1 of Aphidius ervi. Taxonomy (NCBI): domain Eukaryota; kingdom Metazoa; phylum Arthropoda; class Insecta; order Hymenoptera; family Braconidae; genus Aphidius; species Aphidius ervi. Next base: position 1,537,597 of record MKYW01000010.1, on the reverse strand, counting down.
TACGCCAGAAATTACTGTAGTGTACAGCAGATTTTCCCGCCAGATGACACGAATATTTATTGGAAATCAAGTGTGTTCCTAACCTCTTCTAAAAAAGTTTATTGTTTTTATTTTATTCATGTATCTAAATAAAAATGCGGTGAAACACATGAAAATTATGAGATGGTTTATTTTTTTAAAATTAATAAACACGTTACATTTTTATTTTGATGTTTAAACAACAAGGTTTTATTTAATTTTTTGTGTTGTTTTTTTGTTTCGTTTTGATTAAAATTACTGTAGTGTAGTAGGAAATTCTAGTCGATCCTGGTGGCCTCCCCACGCAACTTCTCAATTTCCAGTAGACTACAGTAAAATTTGTTTAATACTATACAGCATTATTTGCTGCGGATTTCTCTCCGTGTAGAACAAAAGCCTTTATTTTTTTTTATTTGATTTGATTTTATTTTATAATATTGATATACATAAAACGTTGAGCAATTGAAAGAAAAAAAAATTTATTAATTTAAGAAAACGCAAATTTTCAAGAAGCAAGTAGTTATATAATATAGTGCAAGGATATTATTTTATTGATATATATATTAATACATAAATAATAAAAATGAATAATTGTTTATTATTATTGTGAGTTTATATCAGCTGTTGTATATTTCACGATTCAAGTCACAGGGGAGTTAATTTGATTTATAATATTATGTATATGCTTCATAAAGTACTCATAAAGTATAGCACACCCTATAAACGCTATGTATGTTTTTCAACAGTATATTTTGAGGGGTTGTTAATATATATACTGAACATATTATGTACAACGAATCAACGATACAACTTGATCTTGTGTTCCAGTGTCACAATTCTCACCGATTTTTGCAAAAAAAAAATATTTTTCAACATCAATTTTAATTTTGCAATTATTATTTTATAAATATTCAATCAATTAATCAGCTCAAACACTACATATTTTTTAACAATTAAAATTAATTAATTAATTAATTAAAATTTAAATTATAATTTTTCTTTTGCAAAAAAAAAAAAATATAAATATTCATGACAAGCTTCTATATTTATAATCAGATTAAAATAAACATGAAACTAAGTAATAATAATAAAAAATAAATAAATATATATATTATAGATAATATGTTGATATAACTAAAAAATTATAAAAGCCAAGTAGCTATGGTTACACCTATAAACGTTTTGGGAATTGCTCGAGTCGTGCGTGACCAATTTGACACCCCATTTGTTTTCCCCATATAAATTCACACATTCACATCTTAATATACATACATATATATAAATTGAAATTAAATGTATTTAAATATATGTGTGTGTGTATGTGTAGACAGGCACAAATGCTCAATAAAGTTTGTATAAACTACTGACGATCAGCCAAGGGCACTTTAACGAATAACGTGTGTTTCATGTATGGCCATTCACCTGTAAAATTTAACTTAACGAGCCCTAAAATCAAACGATTAGTTAAATTCCATTAACAATATACATACAGCATTAAAAAAATTTAAAATAATAATTTTCATTATATAATTTTTATTTATCTTTATATATATAAAATTTTATTTAACCAAGTAATAATAATAAAAAAAAAGCACCCCCAAGTCAATCGTATGCAACACGAATGTTGTGGAAACAGGGAATTTTATTGGCCACACAATTGGATCATGCGACTATATATATATTATATGATATTACCTCAAAGCATCACGAGTTACTCAATAATAATGCCAAGCTTTTAAAACTGATTTTTAATCAAATACCTTTTATGTATATGTGTGTTGACTGTTGCCCGCATGTACATATACCTCTATATATAAAATTATTTATTAAATATAGAAAATAATATATAGAAGGCGTTGCTTAAAAATATATGATGATGATTGTTATGCGCGTGTCAATATATATTTATATATTGTTGCGAATATGACATGCGCGGGCGCATCGCGAGCTTTTACAAATTATCACTTTGTGTCTGTGGTAGTTGATGTTGATGTTGATGGTGGTGGAAATGGTGATAATGGAGAATAGATTTATATAGGTATATGTATACGAGTGATTCAGAATAAATTAGGGTTTCGTGTTACGGAAATATATTCATGCAGGTAGGTTTATATAGATTGAGTATATAACTAGTGATTTAATGGAAAGTGTTCGTGTCATGCCAGTCATTTGATAACAAACCGATCATTGAATCGTTTGTGCAAACGCCGTAAACAGAAGCCATCTGGTTTATGGCTCGTGCTGTTGTTTATTGCATGTCCTTCTTCTCTCTCTCTCTCTCTCTTTGTTACCAACACCACCAACACCAACAACATCAACAACATCACTACGACGGATATCTAACTAATCATTGAATTAACTTTTGTTTTCTATTATATAATAATAATAATAATAATAATTTAATCAGGAGTCATTAGCATCATCTTTTCTTTGTTTTCAACAAATTTTTTTTTTTTTTTTTCAAGTCAAGTAGTTATTGTTTTATTTTATTTCTTTATATATTTATTTGCGCGCATGTCATTTGTTTAAATCCGATAAAACTGATTGACACTCTGCACGCTCTGTTGTCAATTAAAAATAATGAAATTATGCTGCTACTTCTCATGTTATCCACGAATGAAAAAAATAATAATATACATGTATATTGCGGTAGATTGATGTTTTATTATTTTCTTTTTATAAAGTAATAAGCTTAAGGGATTAGTTGTACCCACGGGGTTAGTCACATCAAGTATAAACGCGGACAAAATAAACGAGCAAACAGTCCGACGAGTCACTTGACTTTGTGAAAATTGGAAAAAGTCTGGTTTTCGTGATGCGTTATAATGAAAAGCAACAGAAAAAAAAATAAAAAAAATATATATACTAAGTACACACAAACACACAAGACCACACTAAAATGTATGTATATATCTACACCTGAAAAATTTTGCTTGATGAAAGAACAGAAGAATGAAAATAATACTAAACGGAAAATTCAATTAAAAAATTTTAATTACACTTTTAGTCCAAACTATTATTACTCATTTGTTTTGTGCTGGTCTTCTTTTGCAGGGTGTCCTTGACTTATATATATATATATTTTTTTATTTTTTATTCATTTATTTATTGCCAACAAATCATAAAACTATTTATTTTATTTTTTTTTATAATATTGTAATATTAAAATATTATAAAAATAAAACTAAATAAATGATTTTATGATTTGTTGCAATAGAAATGTAAAATTATCGAAGCACAATCCAATAAATAAGCAGTTGTCAATTCCAAAGAAAAAACTGCGGATTATATTACAATACAAAAAATGCGGATTATATTACAATACTCATGACTATTATTTGAATGTAACTACTCTATAGTTTATGTATATTGAATAATCAATAATTGAAGGCACGCGAATTCATAAATTTATTGTACTTTACATTGTATTATAATATTAAAATGGTACACTGCACTAAATAAATTATTAAAATTCTCAATTTTATATTAATATAATTCAAATAGAGATATTGAATAAAAATAATTTCATATTTTTTTAACGGTGGTGCTATTGACACCGTCCACTGTCACTCATACAAATTTTCGGAAAACTTACGGTGAACACTCGATGATCATATAAATATCATAAAATGTCTCCGTATTTCCCGTACCGGTGCCAATAACAATTCCGTTTTTTTTATTTTCAAATCAAATAAACATTATAAACTCGCAACAGCCTTTATTCAATACTTGCAGCTTTATTTTATCTTGAATAATATTTTTAAAACATAAATTAAGCTTAATATAATTATTAATTACCTGCACACGAACTTCTGGTAAATTGACTTTCATTGCAAGCTCCTCCCGTGAATATACATCTGGATAATGTGATTTTTCAAATGCTCGTTCAAGTTCATGAAGTTGATAAGTTGTAAATGTCGTTCTATTACGTCGATGTTTTTTCTTACTATTATTACCATCTGATATTAAACCATCATCACATTGTGAATTAATAAGTTCCTCATCACTTCCACCACCCGTTGAATTGCAACTATTTTCACCTAAAAAATTAATTAAATAAATAAAACATTAACAATAATAATAATATTGTTTGTTGTAAATTAATTGTAACCACAAATTATTTTGACAATAAATTAACTTGAATTATTAACTTGAATTATTAGTTGAAAATGTGTTTATGACATGTGCCTCTCTTTTCCCCCCTAAATCAATGCACACAGTTTCTATCAAATAATATATATATAACAAATAATTAGTATGTGGTTTTGAAAGCTAACCATTCCAATTAAGTTTATCACAATATTCGTGCGTATGACATTTGATCGAATCTTGCTGTCATTTTATTACAAAATCAGCTTCATAATTATTCGATAAAAATTAAGTCAAAGTTTTTTTATTTTTTATAATAATATTTAGCTGCTTAAAAATATGACTTGGGAAAAAAATCATATCATTTAAATATATCTATATTTATATTTTTCAAAAGCCACTAGTTTATTTTATTTTATTTTTTTCACTTTGAAAGATTGAAGGCTACTGATTGAAGATTAAATATATTAGTGTAATGGATTTAAGTTTGAATATTTTAATAGACACGCAATTTGATTACCGATATTATTTTTATATTAAAAAAAAAAAAAATAGTTTTTTTTTTCATTTTTTAATTATTTTTTATATTGCTATTGATAAATTGTTTGAATTTATTAATTATTATATTGACTATACATGTATATAAAGGTAGAGAAAAAAAATATTGAGAGCAAAAGAATAAAAAAATGAAAAAAAATAATAAATAAAAGACTGATGGAGATGAGGCCGTCAAACAGAAGGTTTAGCTCACCGCCATCAAAGCCCAAAAGAGGATTATGGACCTTATTTTATATTCTTATTATTTTCAACTTGTCTTTTGAATTTTATTTTTTATTTTTTTCTTTCTTCATCATATCACTCGTATCTCGACTCAAGCTAAAACACATTTTCATATAATTATATATATTACCGTTTAAATAAGCCATTAAATGCAACATAAAAATACTTTTTCACAAGATCAAGTGTACACTACTTAAATTTAACATATTAACAAGCTAATTATATTACATTTTTAATGACAATTTATATTTATTTTATTTTGCTTATTACACAAAAAANAAAAAAAAAAAAAAAAAGTTATTAAGCTGTCATCAAGTTTTTTTATCATATTCACTGTTATATATTGTATATTGTTACATACAATAATTAATCCTCTTTAATATCATTATTATTATTTATATTTTATAAAAATTAATTTATGTATAAAAGATATTATATTTCAATCTAATTTATAGCCATGATCGATAAGTAAATCCGGCTCAATTTAATAAATAAAACTTTATCAATTTTATTAACTTGTCGTAATTTTATAATACAATTTTATTTTTCAATAATAATATTTAATTGTATTTAATATTTAACAACAATAAATTAACAAAAAACAATATCAATAATTATATTTTATTTTTAATTTAAATTGTTGATCGAAATTCAAAAATATTTTTTTTTTTTTGTTAAAAAAATAGCTATAGCTACTTTTAATAATAATAACAACAATAAAATTAATAATTAGTGCAATTGTGGCTCATTGCTTGTTATCATTACCGGTTAATATAATTTAATTGTTTAATGGCGTGCACGTAGCTTTATTAGAATATCTTTATGGCGGCATCGCTGAATTAATAAATAACGCGTGCGCATGTGAAAAAAAAAAAATAAAATAATTTATCTAGCTAATTTTCGTGTAGTTTAACAAATATATATTACATCAATAAATATTAATGAAAATTTAATAAATACATACAATATATACAATTACTCAATTTTCATTATATCATCACATTACAAATGTGTAAATATGAAAATAAGGAAAATTGAGTAAATAATAATATATCTGACACTCATCGGAGTGCTCGTATAATTAATAAACCAATCAGTATTGCACTCATCAGTCAATTTTGTATTCCAATTGATAAACAACACCAATACACAACAAAATAATATGCATGTATATATAAATGTCGTCGATCTGGAGATGTGTTATACATGTGCAGTTTTGATTAATCGTCACTAATGAAGTCAAAACGACGAATAGATATGTCATATCCACATGTATATACATACTGAAAATACATGTGAATATATGATCTTGTCAAAGTATTAAGTATAACATACTTGATGATAACACTTGTGTATATATAATTTGTGTTGACGAGCTTTGATCAAAACGGTAATTCGTTTAAATCATTCGTGATTTTGGTCGCATCGTATATGCACATATATCATCAAATTATTTGCTCATTAACAGTAATAAATTTCATCATTATCATCTCTCTCTCTCTCTCTCTCTTTATATATAGCTTTAACTATGTACTATTTTATCCTGATGCCTACATGTATACACATAAATAAATAGACAAATTGAGAGAAAGATTTTATGTGCAGCTTATACATAGTGATCGATCGATTTCATTGGCATATGATGCAGTCGGAAATTTCGCGTACCACCTTCTACCGTCTCTGATGTATTTTATTATCCATCATATACTTTTTATTGTATTTTTTTTTTTTTTTTAAATATATGAGTCTCGTGTCCTAGCAACCAAAATATTTAACGTTATTTTTTTTTTATAATTCTAATTTATAAAATTATATTATTTTCAAATTAATACTGCTAGATGCTTTTTTTTTTATCAAATTAAAACGATCAAATAAAGAGTTGAAAATATATTTAGCTATCTGATTAATAACTGCAGTTATGTAGTGTTATCATGTTGAAAAAAAAATAAAATAAAAACAACATTGCCTGATGCCTGATATACAATACATGATGACTAGTCGCATATATAATAATTTTATTAAATATATATACATATTAACTACTACTATCACGTGTATAAGCGTCTACTTCCGTGCACCTTGTTTTTCTGTATATAATTTTATTTATTTTTTTTCATATTGTATTTTTAAGTTTTCATTAAATAATTTGGGTGCAATATTAAACAGTATATTGGAGTGTTAGTTGTGTATTAAAAATAAATAAGATACATACAAATTTGAGGATAAAAAAAAAAAACATAATTGCTTGGTGGCTTGATGCAAGTGTCACGCGAACAAAATTACCCTTTTTTTTTAAATTTTGTGTATATGTTAAATAATTAAATGTATATGTGCCAAAGACACCTGAATTTGTCTGCATGCAATTTAATATACTGTACATATTTAAGTTTAAATAAAAATAATAATTTTAAATTTATAAAAATTATTGATAATGTATTATGTATTTTTTAAGTGAAAGAATTTTGAGATTTAGATTGAGTGAAAAGGCCTCGAAGAAAGTGTGGAAAAAAAAAAAATGAAATAAGATAAGTGAGGGATGACGATGATGATGATGATGAAGAAGAAAAAAAAAAAAAATGTGTAAAATCTTTGGTGGATGAGATGGGATGAGGCAGGACACACGATCCATTAGTAGACACGTCAATTTAACTTTTTGATGGTGAGACCGATTCACTTGTGTCTTGATTATTTTAATGTTTATATTCCTGATGATAAATATATTGGAACAGACTGGTTTTATTATATACTTTTTAAATATATTATATATATTTTAACAGCAAGTTTATTATTTATTATGCAAATGCTTGAGGTTTATAATTTTTTTTTTCTCTTATAAATATAATTTCATTAAATAAAAAGCCAATAATATTATTTATTTATTCATTTTTAATTATGTGGTAAATTTAAATATGGAAATTATTTATCCAACTGTATGTAATTGTAAATATCAATACGTTCTAAATTATATTTTTTTTATTAATTAAAAAAAAATAATAAATTGATGAAATTTTAATAACATTATTTTTTTTTTTTAATGTATATTTGTTTATTTATATTATTATTGTCTTTATAATAATTTTTTATAATTAAAAAAATTAATAAATTAATTAATAATTTAAATAATCAATTTTATTTTTACCTAATGTTTGATGTTTTTTAATTATTAATAAATTAAAAATTGAAAAAACAAAAAGAGAAAAACATTTAATGATAAATTTTGTTTGATATTATAATTAAATATATAAGTTAATTAACTTTGGTCAAAGTACATATAAATAATATTCCAAATACACATTGACAACGATATAAACGCGCGCATAATATTTGATTATACAATATGTTCCTCAGAGTCGAGGTTTTTTGTCCTTCTCATATAATCATTTACTCTCTTCATTTACTCCCTATTATAACCCCTTTGGCGTAGATTGCAACCACGATAATAACGATTTTCCAATTATATACTGACATTGCCACGAGTCTGCATCCGAATACAAAATACATATATATATACAATCAAACATGCACAGTGCGTATTTTACAATACTATCCAATAAAAAAAAAAAAAAAAATAATAAAAACAAATATTCCTTTTAATTTCATTCTAAAACAATCACGCACACCTTTTATCATTTCCTATATTAATATATATTTTATAAACGTTAAAAAAATTAAAAACTCATTTTAAATATATCAAAAAATTCATATAGCTATATTTAAAGGTAAAAAAATAATAATTTAATTATAAAACTTGGTTCATTTTATTTAAATATTATAATTTTAATTTTTTCATGTGTGCACGCTTTTAATATATATACACGAGTTCGTGTTGATTTAAAAAATGAGACAAGCAATTTATATTTTTTTATTTAACTCATTTTAAAACCCCCCTCATCTTTACCGTAATAATAATAAAAAATATAAAAAAAAGATAAAAATCTTAGTTTAACTCGCGAGCTTAATTAAATATGAATTATTTACAACCCCATTGCTGAATAGTTCCGGCCTAAATTTTCATTGTTTTAGATAAATTTATATATAAATTTAAACACACACAAACACACACACACATTGTGTTGATAATCTAGACACGCGCGTAGTTGTTCTTCTAATTTTGATTATCGCTGTGATTAATTGTGTTATTTGTAGTTGTATAAATACATAAGCCACTTGATTATGTGTGTGTGTGTGTGTGTGTTGACTGCATGTTTGTATATTTTATTTTTTTAAAAATTTAATAAGCTTCGGGTGTCCACAATTTAATAATTTATATATATTATTTTTTTATGTACTTATAATGGTATAGGTTAATCTATTTAAATCACCGCCGTCGGACCCTTTTTTTTCCTTTTTTTCAATATATATTTTATCAAGCCTCAAAAAAATTAACAGGATACATCTACTCAAGGTGTGTGTAAAATAATTTTATTATTTTTAATACTAGCCTTTTTTTTTTTAAATATATATTGGCAATAAATTGAATTTTCTTTTTTTTCTTTTTCAGTGATTAGGGTCAATTTTAAGTCATACATTATTTAATAAATTTATTGAGATGATTCAAGATGCTCTCTTCAAGCATAGAAAAAATATTTAAAAATTACCAGTGCTTTCTTGTGGATCCCTTGTTGTTTCTTCCATATCTTGATGTTTTCTTTTTTGTCCACGACCCAATATTGCATCAATACTGTGTCTCGGTATGCTATTTGCCGGTTTTGGTATCACCAAATCTTGGCTATTTTGCGATGATGTCTCAACAATCTGTTGTGACTCCATCACTTAAAATTTATTATTATATATTTTAATTAATTCACTTGTTATATAAATCACTCAATTATTATTATATACATCTAGTTCATTTTAAATAATATAATTTATATATTCACTATATCCATTGACACAGTACTTATCACTTATTGTTATATAAAAAACAACAAAAATAATATCAAATTTATCAATTATTCACAAATCCAATTACAGGCACGTTAATGTCTTTAAACAAAAAATAATAATAATAATTCAAATTAATTATAAACAATCATAATTTTATGAAAAAAAAAAAAAAAGTAAAAATAAATAAAATAAAAAAAATAATTTTATAAATTTAATAATTAAGTGGAACGTGTTGTTTGTGGATCCTGCAAACGTGCACTAGTTGTAAACTAATAGTAGGTAAATGCCACGAACAGCCAGACGACTGTTGGACGCCGTTATAATTTTTACGGGGTAGAATACATAAATAGGAACGCGCGCGCACACACAAACACAAATACACGTATATATATTTTAAAAGCATCCCTTCCAAATGTATATGTAGTTAGTTACATGAGGGTATTTGAGCTAGTTGTATTGTGAGTTTGTTTGTGTAGATCATCATCAGAGTACCAAGGGTGAAAGAGAGAGAGAGAGAGAGAGAGAGAGAGAGAGAGAGAGGACTATCTGTAGTATCAAGTACTTGAAGAGAGGTTGGCATACTGGAGGCGTGTTTCAAATTACAACCAATCGTGAACACTCTCGTTGAATGATTCAACCAATGAAATATCTTGATAAAGAACATGGCGAGAAATCATGCAGTGATTCTCAACTTTTCACAGCATTAAAATCAAGCTCAAATATACTAAAATAAATATATTTTTTTTTTATTTTATTCTCTTGATAATATAGGAGCTTTAGTCAGCCTACTTATCATCAGCACCATTGACAATTTTTGTATCTTGTTTATCAAATATTTTTTTATGTGTTATTGACGTTGTTTTTTGTCTTATTATATCATGTTGCAATTGAAATTATTTGGCACATATTAAAACCACAGTAGCAGTAGCTTGATTATTTTAAGGGGTTGCTTGTATTTTTAATATTATTATTTATTTTGTGATGTATCAAAGAGAGAGTTAAATTTATCAACACAAATGTGCAGAAGCTGCAAAGTATAAGGAGGAAGAAGAAGCACTCAAAGTCAATGAAACAAATTGTCCAAGTTTAAACTCAAATTTCATGTATTAATTTATGTACTCAGTCATTTATATTATATACCAAATATAGTTGAGTAAATAATTTGTATAAATGTGGAAAAAAAAATAAAAATAACTCGACTGTTTTAAATATTTTTTTCGGGAGTGACTACATTTAGAAAAAAAAATATATAGAGCTTTTATTTATTCATCAAATTAAAATGTAAAATTTGTTTTTATAATATTTAGGTTATCAACAATTAAAAATTATTAAATATTGAGAGTATATTTGTATCAAGTCACGTGCATTAAATTACTGAAATTTTAACTTGACACACAGTACAACCCCTAAACCAAAAACCACATAATTAGCTGCGCTTGAAAACCAGAATTTAACACACGTAATTGTCATGAAAAAAAAAAATGTAATATTTAACACAAATAGCTACTTAATTTCTCCGTAGAAGCTCCGTAGAAATTATTATGCTTTAGTTGAGCAACAAATTTAATAACAACAATCATTTAGAGTAATTCATTTGATAATATCTCTGATGAGACCATCACTCGAAGAGGATATAGGATATTGAGACAATATAAACAATAACCAAAAAATTTTGTACTTTATATATAAAGTAAATATAACAATAAAAATTTAGAAAAAAAAAAAAAACCACTTCCGTCACGAATCNTTTATCTTTTAGTTTTTTTTTTTTTTTTGTCATTTCTAGGAGAATTGTTATAATCTATACCACAATATCTTTTGTTACATATTACATTTTGTTTTTTTTTTTTTATTTTCATTCCGCAAATTTCCGGCTACTCATTGCTTCATAGTTTCGTTTATAAGTAATTGTCTATCAATTTTTTTTTTGTCCTTTTTTATATATATGAATGAAAATAAAATTGTTAACTGAGAATAACTGCGGTATATAACAATTTAGATTTTAGTATATATATTCGTTAAAATGTATCGTAACCAGTTGGCGTTTTTAGCTTGGGGCCTTGGTAGGGGGTGAAAATTGGTATGAGGAAATATACGCCCACAGAAAGGCCACAAAAGATATACATCCGACAACACAGTAGCCATACTCAAAAATCGATTTGTAAACCATCGTTTTACAAATTATACCTTTTGAAAATTGAATTGTTATTTGTTCCTGATGAATATGAATATATATAGAATTACATTTATATTCAACCACAAAGTTTTTCAAAATAATCAAAAACAAAATCCATGTAACAATCGAATACCTCTCTTGATACAAATTTTTCATCTAATTTATTTTTTTTTTGTAGTAAAATTTATAACATTTGCAAATAATTCATCGAAAGAAAACGATTAAAATTATTTTTTTATTTAGTAAATTTAATTTTTAATTAATTCTGTTCGATGGAAATTTTTTTTTTCTACAATAAATCGTCTAAAAATACAATTAAATTTTCAACCAAAATTCTAGTGAATTTAATTTAAAGTAAATAAAATAAAATCGATTGAAAATAATTTTTAAAATAAAAAAAAATGTAACAAAAATTGAATTATTATTTGAAAATATAATTTTAATGTAATTTTAATTTTTTAAAAATTCTGTCGAATCAATTTAATTTAATAAAACAAAAATTGATTTAAAAAATAATTTTTTAAATAAAGAAAATAGGAAAAATTATTTCTTATCGAAACTTGGAAATAAATTTTTCATTTTACTTTTTACCATTTAAAAAAAAGAGGATTTAAAAAATCAGTAAAAAATTGATGCCAATCAGTAATATACAGAGTCGTTCTGTATATTATGAGATTTGTAATAGTGTGACACCCATTTGTTACAGTTTAAATTTGCTGACATCACCGACGCCAGGGGCAGTTTGATGTTTGACTCAAGATTGCCTTGATAATTAGGCATATTTAAACTCAAGCTAACCTTTATTTTTACTTAAAAAAGATTTAAATAAAAAAAAAAAGAAAAGATATTAAGATATATAGATTATTTTACTCGAGACGAATAGACGATGTCTTAAGATAATACACTATACAATCTTATACAGACTTGCCTACTGTTCTTTTTTTTTTTTTCTTTTTTTTTTTTCTAATGATTTTTATCATTGCTAATAGAAAGCTATTAAATATATACACATAAATTTATTTTTTCTATTACCTTTTAGCTTTGTACTTGCGGGCATACATTAAAAATTTTATTCATCAAATTTAATTCCATTAAAAAATTATAAACAATATAATTAATATAAGATAAGTCGAAAATAAAAAAAAATTAAAAATTTAGAAATTTATCATTTTTTAATTGTTAAAATAAGTTTAGATATTTTATTTAATTTAAATGTTGAAATTCAATTTTTATTATTATATTTATTCAATTTTTAAAATGTATTTTTCATTTGTATTTTTATTTCTGCTAATTTTAATAATTAAATAAAAAAATTACCATATATTTTAACCATTGATTATTAACTCTATCAAAATAAATATATTTATATTTTCAATAAAATAGAAAATGACTCCAGTTTGCCTAGTAAAATTTATTTATTCAACATATAAATATATATACACAGAAGAAAACATTATTTTGTTGGGTCGAGTGAACACGAGATCGTTTGGTCAACAATGATCTAAAAGATATTGAGATTGAATCCTAAAAAACATATACTATATTCAATCGACAATCGAAAAGCAACTAAAAGAGCAACTACTCATGCTGAGTAGAAATTCAAAACTGTTTGCAAATCCAAGCACAATAAATATAAAAGAAAATAAAAATTGTCAAGAAAAAAAAAAAAAAAAANAAAAAAAAAAAAAAAAAAAAAAGAATGTATAAGAATTGATTGATCTTGGTCGGTGGTTTTTTCATTTATTTATCCTGAATGGATATATATTATTGAAATAGAGTAGCAACTTTTATGCTGCAGCTGCCCAAGTACACCGATCAGACTAAAAAGATAAGTCTAATTTTCTTGGACTACTTTATGCCATTCAAGCGACAAAATCCGCTCCAATTTTTTCTTTCGTTTTTTTTGTTATTGTCTCTTTTACTATTTATATATTTATTTACTTATTTATTATTATTATTATTATTTTATTTTGAACTTGTTCAAGTATATTGGCATGCATCACGCGTATTATTATATTTTTATTTATTTATATAAATGTGTATTTTAATCTTCACCTCAAAAAAAGAAACAAAATCATTGTCATACAGATTTACCACCCGCCAATGTTTACCGGATTAAATGGTATTAACATTATATATGAGACAAGGTTATAGATGAAAAATATAAATATCTTTACTGATGCTCACAACGGGATACGTGTCATTTGCGATTCAATGCATTTTCATATATTTATATATATATTTACAATAATAATGTTAACATCATTCACACATTGTTGAGGATCAACAAGATTCCTTTTTTCTTTTTTCATTCTTTTATTTTTTATATATATTCTTTTTTATTATTTTCTTTTTTCAAGTGCTTGACAAGGTTGGGAAAAACATTCACAGCAGGATAATGGGAAAATTATTTGATATTTATATTTATATTGTGATTGTCGTGTGGCAAACAACAAATAGACAAAAAAAAAATAAACAAATAAAATATGAGAGATATCACAGATATAATTGAAAATATTTTATTATTAAATTTAATTGGTATTTTATTATTAAATTCAGTACCAGCAATAAGGAAATTTAAAAAAAAAAAAAAACCAATTAGAGATCAACGAAAATATTTGCTAAATTTGTTATTGAATTTTAATTAATTAAAAAAAATTTAACAATAAAATATTTATATTGTATAATTTATAAAAATATTAAAAACTTTAAATTATATATTAATTAAAAAAAAAAATTAAATTAACATTTAAAATAATTTTTTCTTGAAGAAAACTAAATAAAATTTATTTGAAAAAAAAACATTATAAAAATCAAAGAAAATACTTGTTGAAATTTCTACTTCAATATAAAATAATTAAAAAAAATTTCACCATAAAATATAAATTTTGTAAAATACTAAATAATAATATTTCATTAAAATATTTTTAAATTAATTTAAAAAAAAAAAAAAAATCTAAATGCACTTGGCGACTGTTTATAATTTTTTTTTTTTTAAACGAGACCCTGATAAATACACACAAAAGCACAAAATTAAATTTTCATCTCCCTTGGATTCTCTGGTAATATTAACACGAGAGACAAGTTCAACGGGGCGAGAATATTTATATACATATATATTGTTTGGGAAAATCAGTGAGAGAGAAAGAGAAAAAGTGCGAGCAAGTAGGGAGGAACGTGCTGATGTAGTTTTATATACATATATATATAAATGATGAGGGACGAGGAACAAGGGGATACTTTGAATAAAACACGATAAAGAAAGGTCGCTTTTATCCAATGGCGTTTAGCGGTACGTTAACTATCATTCGGTTATCGCCCTGGGGCCAATTTTCGACTAACCCAGTGTTTACCAATGCCCATAGCAGTGTTGAATATAAACTGATGATGGGACCCTTTTCTTTTTTTTTTCATATATATATTATACATGTAGCCCATACCACACAAATTTATATTGTATATTTTTAATATATTCTATAAAGGGTGGCTTTTTTTGACTATTTTTATATTTTTTTCTTTTTATCTTATTTTTCTTAAATTTGTTACCACAAATATTAAATTTATTATGATAATTTTTTTTTTCTTGATTATCTTGTGATTGATAAAAAAATATTTAAAAAAAATTAGTAACAAATTTATTTAGTTAAAAATAAAATATAATTTAATGAATTAATAAAACAATTAAATTTTATATAACAATTATTGTTTGTTGTATATAGTTATTGGAAATTTATTAATGATTTTAAGTTTAGTTGAAAAGCAACATACATATATAATATAAATATATTGATAAATTAAAATAAATCATCACCATGTATTATATGAATTTTATATTTTTCTAAATTTAGATTGGTGATATGATTTGATTGATCCAGTTTACATAATAACTAACACGCGTATAAACAGATGATATATTACTGCTACCACAGGGATAAAGACCCCAAGAAACAATTCCAATTTGTTCCAATTTATCAGAATTTTGTTGAATAAGTGGACTACCAGAGTCACCAATACATGTTGAAATAGTATAAGTTTTAGATCCGGTACATAATTGAGTATAAAAAACTTCCAAATTTACATTCATTTGCTTCATAATATTGTTGCATATATTGTAAGAAATAACTGGAACCCAAGCATAACGCAACACATAATTTGGCGTATTATCAAATTCAATTGTTGAAGTTGAACCCCAACCACTGATTTGTGCTAGATCACTATAATTGTCTTTTGAGTTTGAAAGAGCAATTGCTTTAACATATCTATCGAAAACAAATGGTTTATTTAATTTAAGAAGAGCAATATCATCTTGTGCATTTAATCTGTAAATAAATGTTTGTAGGATAAACAACTTATGAAAAATATATAATAATTAATTGTTTTATCTAATAATAATTACCCTGGATAAGAAGGATGAATATATATACTACTGACAAAACGACTTTGTCGATGAGGTTCAAATATGGCAGTGAGATTATCTGCTCCAGCAAGAACTTTAATTTGACTTGTCAATGTTGATGGAATTCCATAGACACAATAAGCAGCAGTTAGTATCCAACTTTCGTTAATTATTGAACCACCACAATATGCACGTTGTTTGAATTGATCTGGGACACCCCAGACATTTGATCGAGTGAGTGCTACCTGGAAAACTACACTTTTACCTACAGCGGAAGATCCGACAATACGGTTATTCAAACCATAGGTAAAAACTGTTTAGAAAAATATAAAAATTATAAAATTAATCAAAAAATCTTGAAGTTTTGTTGTAAAAAAACATAGGTATATTATGTATTATTTTTTTTTATTTTTTTAGACTGACCTTGGGTTGTGAGTAGTGACACAAAAATACACAGAATGAACTTCATCATGTTGACTGATAAATTTCAACAATGATTTGTGTCTTTTTATAGTTTTTTTATTTATAAATATAATAAGTAATTTTTTGATGATAAAACTAATCTTAAATTTTTATCTGTGTTATCTAATCTGGCTACTTTTATACTATGGTTCTTTTAAATTAATTTTCATTTCATTAACATTTTTGAAGTGTATATTCTTTTGAACTATCCCAATCAGTTAAATGATCATCCATAAAATTTAATAACTGATATTTGGTGAATTGTATTGATGAAATATCAGAAAAAATTATATGAACAGATAATTTTACATCAGATATGATACAAGGAAGTGCTAAAAGAAATATATGTAAAATAAAAAACATGATTCGATTAGATTAGATAATAATTTTATTACTTCAGCAATAACAAAATTTTTTTTTATCAAATAACATCAGTACGTGAATTATTTTATATTTGAACGAAAATTGATAATATACCTTCAAACTTTAATTATATGTATATTTTTTTGAATATTTTTTAACCTCTTGTTGGAAATATTTAAAAATGAATGAAAATAATTTTATATGAAATATCATAACAAACGTAAAAAATTATTTGTTAAACTTCATTCAATAAGTATATAAAACAACAATTGATATGAAAAAAAATTAATGACAATATATGTATAATTTATTAATGAATCAATAAAACAATTGAACTCTGTATAACAATATTAATTTTATAATTATTAACAATTTATTAATGATTTAAAATAGTTGACAAATTAACGAAAAAAAGTCAAATATTTACATCAATTTTTTTTCGTTGACACAATATCATTGATCCAGTCAATGTAATGACTAACACTTGTATAAACAGATGATATTTTACTGTCACCACATGGATAAAGACCCCAAGAAACAATTCCAATTTGTTCCCATGTATTATAATTTTTTTGAATGAGTGGATTACCAGAGTCACCAATGCACGTTGTAACACCAGCATTAAATCCAGTACATAATTGAGTATTAAATATTTCCAAATGTGAACTGACTTTTTTCATTAAACGTTTACATTCATTAAAATCAACAATTGTAGCTGATCCATAGTGTAAAATATTTGGCATATTTACAATATCAGTTGTTGAAGTTGAACCCCAACCACTGACAGTTCCTACACCACTGTGGTACTCATTTTCGCTTGGAAGAGAAATTGCATGAACATTTTTATTAATAATAAGTGGTTCACTTAGTTCAAGAAGAGCAATATCATGTTGTGAATGTAATCTGTAAATAAATGTTTATAAGATAAACAACTTATGAAAAATATTTTGTTTAATAATAATTACCCTGGATAAGAAGAATGAATATGTATTTTACTGACAGAACGACTTTGTCGATGAGCTTCAGATGTTTTATCGAGATCATATGCTCCAGCAAGAACTTCAACTTGGCTTGGTAATGAAATTTTATAAACACAATAAGCAGCAGTTAGTATCCAGCTTTCGTTAATTATTGAACCACCACAATATCCACGTTGTTCTAATTGATCTGGCATACCCCAGACATTTGATCGAACGAGTTCTACCTGATGTGGAAATTGACCTATACCCGATACATAAGCATTGGTGATACGATTGTTCAATCCATAGCTAAAAACTGTTTAGAATCATAGAAACAAAAATAGAAAATTTATTAGAAATGTATATTATTTTTTTTTAATATTTAAGCTTACCTTGGGTTGTGAGTAGTGATACAAAAATAAAGTCGATGAACATCATCATGTTGATTGATGAATTTCACTACTGATTTATGTCTTTTTATATTTTCTTTATTCATAAATATAATACGTAATTTTGATGATAAAATTAATCTTAAATTTTTATCTGTGATGTCTTATCTGGGTACTTGTATACTTTCTTTTTAATTATATATATTTTTTTTTCTTATTTTTCAAGTGTTTATTCTTTTACCTTTTAATTATCCCAAACAATTCAATGATCACATGAAAAAATCTGATATACTTTGTGTGTATTATCTATTTGGTAAGTCAGTGTATTAATTAAATATGAAAAAAATATTATTATCAATTGAAAAACATCAGATACGCCACTAACAATAAAAAGAAAACACAATTGAATTAGAGTAGATAGTATTTTTTTTTTTGTTAAACAACAATGAATTTATTTTATAAAATAACATCAATATGTAAATCAGCTGCAGTCGGTTTTTATTATATAAATTTAATTCTAAAATAATTTTATAATATCATAATGAGAGTAATATAAAAAATTATTTGTTAAATTTTATTTAAATATATGAAACAATTGACTCGAAAAAAAATTAATGACAATATAGAATTTAATGAATCAACAAAACAATGATTTAAAATAGTTGAAAAATTAACAAAAAAAAGTAAAATATTTACATAAATTTAGTATATTGATATGATTTGATTGATCCAGCCAACATAATGACTAACACGTGTATAAACAGATGATATTTTACTGATGCCACATGGATAAAGACCCCATGAAACAATTCCAATTTGTTCCAATGTACCAGAATTTTGTTGAATAAGTGGACTACCAGAGTCACCAATACACGTTGAAATACTAGAACTAGTACTAGTTCCAGTACATAATTGAGTATTAAATATTTCCAAACGTGCACCCATTTTTTTCATTGAATTTTTACATTCATCATAAGAAGCAATTAAAACTGAATCATAATGTAAAGTGGTCGGCATATTTACAATATCAGTTTTTGAAGTTGAACCCCAACCACTTATAGTTCCTGAACCACTGAGGCTAGCATTTACACTTGGAAGAGAAATTGCTTTAACACGTATATCAAAAACAAGTGGTTCATTTAATTTAAGAAGAGCAATATCATGTTGTGCATTTAATCTGTAATTAAATTTTAGAATAAAAAAATTATAAAAAATATATATGATAATTAATTGTTTGATTTAATAATAATTACCCTGGATAAGAAGAATGAATATGTATACTACTGACAAAACGGCTTTGTCGATAAGGTTCAGATATGGCAGAGAGATCATGTGCTCCAGCAAGAACTTTAATTTGACTTGATAATGTTGATGGAATTCCATAGACACAATAAGCAGCAGTTAGTATCCAGCTTTCGTTAATTATTGAACCACCACAATATGGTCTGACCTCCAATTGATCTGGCACACCCCAGACATTTGATCGAGAGAGTTCTACCTGATGTGGAAATTGACCTGCACTTGCTGTATAAGCATTGACAATACGGTTGTTCAATCCATAGCTAAAAACTGTTTACAATCATACAAAAAAAAATAGAAAATTTATTAGAAATCATTAGAGTATTTATTGTATTATTGTTTTAAATTTTTTAGCTTACCTTGGGTTGTGAGTAGTGACGCAAAAATGAACTGGATGAACATCATCATGTTGACTGATAAATTTTAACACTGATTTGTGTCTTTTTATAATTTTTTTATTTATAAATATTTAACACGTAATTTTGATGATAAAATTAATCTTGGTTATTAATACAAGTTAACTATTTAATTAATCGTAAATTTATATCTGTATTATCTTTTCTGGGTATTTGTATACTTTCTTTTTAATTTTTTTTTTTATCATCATTTTTTAAGTGTTTATTCTTTTGAAGTAACCCAAACAATGATTACATGAAAAAAATCTAATAACTGATACACTTTAGATGTATTATCTATTTGGTAATTCGGTGTATTAATTAAATATCAAATAAAAAAATTATTATTAATTAAGAAACATCAGATACGATACTAAGAAGTACTAAAAAAATGTAGAGCAAAAAAAACACGGTTAAATTAGATTAGATAATAATTTTATTCGTTAAGCAACGAAATTTTTCTTTATCAAATAACATCAATACTATATTATATTTGAACAAAATTGATAATAGACCTTTAAATTTTAATTATATGTATATTTTTTTGGATAGTTTTTAACCTCCTGTTGGAAATATTTAAAATTAAATAAAAATAATTTTCATAATAAAAAAATTTAATTGTCAAATTAGCATTTTACGTAACTAGTGGCGTAGTAGTTGTGTAGTTCAATCGAGTGCTATATGTAGTGCTCGAAACGAAAACGAGAGAGAAGTCTCGAGTCAATCCCCACGAAAAAATATATATCCTGGATATAAGCAATTCGGATATATCTTGGATACATTTTGGATATATCCAGGACCAGGAGTGCGCTGCTGGTATTTTCTCAAGAAACTCCAGGATATATCCGATTAGCTTATATATCCAGGATATTCTTTTTTCATGGAGGAAAGCTGAGAGTGACGCAGATGGTACAAGAAAACTATCCAAATGCGCCACGAGTCACGTGGTTTACTATATACAACAGTGTTACGAATAAGGCGCAATACGTAACGCTGAACGGTGTCGATATTTCTCCAACACAATACGTAACTAGTGCAAAATATAATTTCTGAGGGCCAATCATAACTGAAAAAATAATTTGAGCCAATTTCGTAACATTATTGTATATAATTTTATATTTAATATCATGACAAACGTCAAAAATTATTTGTTAAATTTTATTAAAGTATACAACTAAAGTATGAACAACAATTAACTTAAAAAACAATTAATGACAATGAGTAATTTAATGAATCAATAAAACAATTGAATTTTATAATTATATTTATATAATTTATTTTATAATTATTAAAAATTTATTTATGATTTAAAATTTAGTTTATTGACATGATTTCATTGATCCAGTCAACGTAATGACTAACACGTGTATAAACAGATGATATATTACTGCTACCACATGGATAAAGACCCCATGAAACAATTCCAACTTGTTCCCATGTACCAGAATTTTGTTGAATAAGTGGACTACCAGAGTCACCAATGCACGTTGAAATACTAGTACTCAAACTAGTTCCAGTACATAATTGAGTATTAAATATTTCCAAATGTGCTCCCATTTGTTTCATTGTATTTTTACATGCATCATAAGAAGCAATTACCACTGTCTCATAACGCAAAGTACCAGGCATACTAAAATTATCAGTTGTTGAAGTTGAACCCCAACCACTGATTTGTGCATCACCACTGTAACTGGCATTTGAGTTTGAAAGAGAAATCGCTTTAACATATCCATCAAAAACAAGTGGTTCATTTAATTTAAGAAGAGCAATGTCATGTTGTGCATTTAATCTGTAAATTAATTTTAGTATAAACAACTTGAAAAATATAATAGTTTATTGTTTGATTTAATAATTACCCTGGATAAGAAGAATGAATATGTATACTACTGACATAACGGCTTTGTCGATCAGATTCAGTTATTTCAGTGAGATCATGTGCTCCAGCAAGAACTTTAATTTGACTTGATAATGTTGATGGAATCCCATAAACACAATAAGCAGCAGTTAGTATCCAGCTTTCGTTAATTATTGAACCACCACAATATGCACGTTGTTCCAATTGATCTGGCACACCCCAAACATTTGATCGAGACAATTCTACCTGATGTGGAAATTGACCTTTACTTGCCATATAAGAATTGGTAATACGGTTATTCAATCCATAGCTAAAAACTGTTTAGAATCATACAAAAACAAATAGAACCCATTAGTGTTATATTTTATTTTTTTTTTTTTCAATTGTTAAGCTCACCTTGGGTTGTGAGTAGTGACACAAAAATAAACTGGATGAACATCATCATGTTGACTGATAAATTTTAACACTGATTTATGTCTTTTTATAATTTTTTTATTCATAAATATAATACGTAATTTTTATGATAAAATTAATCTTAATTGTTTATCTGTTTTATCTTTTCTGGGTATTTTTATACATTTTTTTTAATTATTTTATCACTTTTTAAGTGTTTATTCTTTTACATTTTAAGTATCCCAAACAATTCAATGATCACATGAAAAAAAAAAATAACTGATATACTTTATATATGTATTTATTTAGTAAATCGATGTATTAATTAAATAACAAAGAAATATTATTATTAATTAAAAAACATCAGATATGATACTAAGAAGTACTGAAGCAATATTGAGCATAAAAAACACGGTTAAATTAGATTAGATAATATTTTTATTAGTTAAACAACGAAATTTATTTTATAAAATACATCAATATGTAAACTAGCTGCATCTGGTTTTTATATTCAAATAAAAATTAATAGTAGATATTTTTTTTTTTATGATGATTTTTAATACCCTCTTTAAAAATTGACTAACTATTTTTTTTTCAAATTTTTTAAAACATATTTTTGTTGTTTAAATTTTGTTTGATTTATAAAAAAAACAGAACAGTTATTTTGCAAAGATTATTACTTTTAAATTTAATTTTAACAAACAGGGTTTTGATTTAAAAAAAAAAAAAAAACATGCAGATGGGAACATGACAATTTTAAACATCCTGCTGAGTGCATATGCCTTGATATACAGACGAACGGGTATACGATAGGCGTCGTTTGTGATTTTTGATCCAACTTGCGAGCACACATTTATCTCTGTTGGATACTTTTGTTGTTGAATTTTGCAAGTATAACCTACCCTTTGGTCCTCACCATGTGTGCCCTCTCTTGACATATTTCTTTCTTTCTTTCTTCATATCCCTTATATATATTTTAGTCAATATTAATCTTGATTTTGTTTTGTATTTTTCGTGTTGCGTCATATGTGTCATTTTCAAAATGTAATTTATATATATAAACCTAATAATAACACATCTATATATAATTATATGTATTCAATAGAAATACATTTTTTTTTTTTTTTAAATTAATATTTTAGACATGTTATACTTTATTGTCTGACATGACATTGGCTTTTTCTACTTTTTTTTTTTCACTTTTCCTCTTCTTTCACTAAATGTATACGAAAAAAAAGAAAAAAAAAAAATAATTAAATTAATTATATCTTTGCAATTGAGATAACAAATTGTCATTTTCAATTTTAGCATTTTTTTCATTTCATTTTTTAAATAAAGATAAAAAAAATAGTCTAAAAATTTTTTGAGATGGCTTCTTTATTTTTATTTTTTTTTACAAGTTTTTTAGAGAATTGAAATTTATTTATTTATAAAAATTAAATTGTCAATCATCATAAAACTATTTTACTTAATTTCAAGCATAAATAATTTTTTTTTTTTATTATTAATTAAACAATTTTAAAAACCTAAAATAAAAAAAATTCAGTTTATTAATTTATTATAAACTTTTGTATACAAAAAATAAATTTAATTATTAATCAATTTATAAATAATAATTTTCAATATATATATTGGCGAAATTGATTAATTTTCATTGTCACTCGGATGTAACAATAATGTATAAACATAAACTAGCTTGTACCTGATAAATGTTGAATAATAATAATTATAAATGAACAAGTAATAGGCTATTAATGTAGATAAATGTTGAATATTATAATAACAAGGTTTTGTCGATAATCAGCAGACAAGGCCTCCTACGAGGGCTAATGAATTTTCCCTCCCCAGCGTGTGGTCACGTTAATTTGCTTGCAACCAGCAGAGTACCATAGCAATATACAATTAACTCGTCTCGTCCTGTTTGCTTATCATAGAATAATAATATTCATAATATACTTCATGGTCATGTCATCTCCGCTAATCTAAATTCTTCATCATTTTAATATTATAAAATAATAAATAAACAAATTATTTTATTTTTATTTTCAAAATTGCTTATTCACATAATATTATATATAAATAAATTTTTGATAGACGTGTGCTTGCAAAAGAAAATTTATTATTCCTCCGTACATACATGCAATTTTCTTGACTTTATAAAGAAATTTCATGTCAAAAAATAAAAAAATATAGATATGTATAGTCCGGATGCATATACATAGATGAAAAATGGCGTGGCACCAACGACGCGGTTTATAAATCCATTCATCGTTGTGTGTAGTGCTGCTATTCAAGTATAAAAAAAAAATAAAAAAAAGAGGAATGAGTGGCTGATGGGTATGGGGTATGTATGAGGATGGTAAGGGAATTGAAGGGAAAGGTAAAAGGTATATAGATGGGGAGGAAACCCTCTACTATTCCATACACCAAGCTCAGCCATGTTTGCGGGTTTATAAATTGGTTTCGGCGCTCGGGATTTTTCTATTAGGATAAAATTGGTTCTTTCAACCACCACACAGGCCCAGAGGCGCACTTTATCGCATTCACCATATATCTATACGCATATATACATCCCTTAAAAAAGGATAAAATAAAAATCAAATTTTTTATCTCACTCTGTTTCACATGTTTTATCAACAAATTCATTGACAAAAGCTCTCTGATTTTATTTTCTGTTAGTTTGAATATATAATACTGCAGCATGCTTTTTTTCTTTTGAATTTTTTTTTTTTCGTTAATAAATTATATATAAATGGATAGGAGATATTGTATTGGGAAAATGCAAGAGAGGAAAATATTATTGGTCGCATGCCATAAAGACAATGAGATAAAAAAAAGATAACGAATCAAGTGGAGCTTTACTTGTGGCAGCGGCAGCAGCAGCAGTTCGAAAGTCGATATTTCCGTCACCAATGTTATCATTGTTGCTTCCTATATAAATTCCGCACAGTGTCAAAATAAAATTACCTATCAAAGTGTCAGCTAAGACTCTAAATCTATTTTTTTTTTTATTCATTTCATTTATTCATTGTTGAAATTTTTCTTCATCATCATCATCATCTTGACTAATTTTTATATAATATACTTGCTGAGTTGATTTTTTTTTTTCTCGTTCACATCAGCAATTTTATGCTAGCACATTCAACTTATTTTATCAGATTAAATTCACCTCGCTCAGGAGCAGCAGGGGGGTCACGAGGGAGACTGTATATAAAAATTCTTTTTGTATTGCCATATGTGCAATTTATATTATATTTTTTTTTTTTTATTTATTTCTTTATTCAATATATATATATATATATGAAAACAAAAAAAAATATTAGTTGCTATTTAATCATCAATTGTCAAGTAATTGTCAATTTGAAAAAAAAAAAAAAAAATAGAAAAAAACGTGGAGGGAAATTATGTAGTAACGAGTTTAAAAAAATAAAATAAAAAAAAAATAGATATAGAGTGGTTGAAGAAGGGGAAAGTGAGGTGAATGTGTTATTAAAATTTCATTATATGACTACAATGAAAAAACATGAACCCACTGGTTGTTGATCGTCGCTTTTTCAATTTTCGTTTTTGCCGAAGCATGTGACCCCTCATGTGACCCGAAAGTAATAAACTTGCAATGTGTACATTTTTTTTTTTTTTTTGTTATTTTTTATATTTCCGGAATTGAAAATTGACCACTACAATTTCCAGAATTTAAAACCATTATTTTACATGATAATGAAAAATAATTAAAAATATAATTTTTCAATTTATTTATTCACAGTAAAAATGATTTCTATGAAAATTGAAAAAACAAAAAAAAAACTCGTTGATTTTATCATGAGTAAAAAAAAAACATATAAATTGAAATATAATTGAATGATAAAAAAAAAAAAAAAATGAGTTAAATTAAAAATAATACAAGGAGAAAAATAATGTCAAATTGTATATTTATTATAGAGAGAAATGGTCATTTGGCTTGACTTCATAAGTCATTAGAATCAGCCCTGTCTCCGGGCCGTTTATCACAAGAAGAACCCACTGTATATAAACGAAACATTCAAGGGTGCCTAACCAAATTACATCAATCCCATTTCACATCATTTTGACATGGCAATTCAATTGGGTTTAACGCGCAACTGTTGTATTTTATGTATGATGGCTTTGTACATCATCATCATCATCATCATTTCACATACATAAATATATTATACATTTACAATTATATATTTTTTTTCATTCATGCAAAAAATTTTAGACATCAAACTGTCATTTGCTATTTTGCAAGACACATGTGTGTATTTATTTTATTTTTTTTTATATAAAAATTTCTTGGAGAAATCAAATAAGGGTAAAAATATTTTTGTGCTTCTTCTACACACAATATGAGTCTGCGCAACCCTCGTTTATAACTTGAACTTTTCTGTCTTTATTTTTTCTTTTTACTTTTTTCTTATCGAAAATAAGTCGTTAGACGTTCTTTCATCTACAAACGAGTTTTGCGCTGCCGTTATATAGACTGTCGTTTCCCAGACTCCGCACTTTTCTATTATTATCCTCATTTTTCTCAATTTATTCATTGTGCTTTTTTTTTTTTTTTNTTTTTTTTTTTTTTTTTTGGCATCAACAAAGAATAAATTAATTTTGATAGAATAATTTTTTCAATTACGTCAAATTAAATTGTAGTTTATTTATTTTTTTATTTTTTAGTTTAGTAGGGGTACTCTGGTGGAAATATTTCTCCGTATATTTTCTAACTTTCTCCGTCTTTTTTTCCAACTTTCTCCGTCTTTTTTTCCAACTTTCTCCGTCTTTTTTCCAAACTGTTAAAAATTTTTGTAATTTTACAGCATGTTTTGTAAAATTTTCTGCTGTAAAATTTCAAAACCAGTTGATAATATTTGTTTGACTTCTTCATGTCAAGCATTGTTTGCTAACATGAATGGTGTAAATTCTTTCTTAATCCAATGTGCAATAATTGCCCCACTTTCAATCAGTACTTCGACAATATCTTTATGACCATTTTTAAGCGCATACGTCAATGCTGTAACACCTGATCCTGTTTTTGCGTGAACATCAGCACTATGACTTGATTATTTTTTTGACAGCGTGGTTGTTGATTGCTGCTATCATCAATGGCGCTTGTTTATACATATTATACTTATCAACATATGCGTTTTTTTTAGCAGTGCTTTGACAGTTTTAATATTTCCGGTTTGGAGGCAAATATTAATGGTGTGCTGCTAAAAAGTGTTCTGGCATTGACCTTGGCGCCATGCTTCAGCAACGACAGCAATATATTGATGTGGCAATACTGTATTGCCGTCATCAATGGCGTCCTATTAAAGAAATTAACGTGGTCCACTTCTTCTTGATACTCAAGCAGAAGTTCAACCAATTTCGAGTGGTCCCTTGAAACAGCAAACGTCAATGCCGTCGAACCATAGAATGACGCATTGATATTTGCACCAGGTTCCAATGCCGAGAGGGCTTTTTCGGAATTACCATCTTTTGCTGCTGCTATCAATAACTAAAATAAAGAAAAAAAAAGAACAAATAAGAAAAAGAACAAACAAATAATAAAAACAACGAATAAGAAAAAGAATAAATTTTGAAGGAAACTTGATACTAAAATTTCAGAATATTATTTTGCAATATACATACAGTTGTCATGTTTTAGTAATTATAACAACAATACAATTGACAAATATATATTAATTGGAATACTTCGCGTTATGTAACAATTAATAATAAGTAATTTTTTTTTTGGAAAAATTGAAAATTGAAAAAGATGAAAAAAAGTCAGAAAAATGACGGAGAAAAGTCGGAGAAATTTCGGAGAAATTTTTAGTTTGAGAACTGGTGCACAAATTTCTACACCAATTTTCTAACCATGGGTCATTTTCGTAAATAGGTTGAAAAAGTTGGAAAAAAGACGGAGAAATATTTCGACCGGGTATATTTACACACAGTATGAAAATAAAATGTTTCATTTTTCATCATCATTTTTAATTCATAATTACTTTAAATTTTGATTTGTTATTTTTATATTATTTTATTCAAACAAACTTTAAATCCGAGTTTTAAAAATTATAATTGTATATTTTTTTTTTTATTGAATTGTAAAGTTTTAGGATTTGAACTGACATTTGTAAAAAATTAAATGTTCGTTTTCAAATGTCAAACTAAAATTTCATTTAAACAAAAAAATAAATTATTTAATAAAAAATAAATATTCATTTAAATCCAATTATTTTTTCGGAATAAAAATTTCACCAATTTAATTTTTTCATTTGTATATTAATCCTTCAAATTTGCGATAAACTCTAAAGCCAATAAAAAAAATTCAGCCTCATTTTGACATATGAAAAGTAATTTAATATATAAATTTGATGTTCAAGAAAATGAAATAAAGAAATCAAAATTAAATACATAAAATTCCCTTGACATTAATATACAATACCCGCGTGTCCTGCACAAATAAATATATAATAAACAGGCTGAAAAAAAATATATAAAAGCAGACACTGACTGTGAGATTACTTATGCTGACTATACAATGTGGTAAAACCACTTGAAATCCGCTTACCCTCGGTGACATTTTTTACGCAATTATCAATAATTGGAAGGTCTGTGTAAAATTACATACACGATCTATATAACAATGAAATATTTTTATATAAATATAATAAATTAATAATATTCCATTTGATAAATAATTTATATATTTAAATTGTCAAATGAAAGGTCATTGGTGTTAATAAAATTATTATAAATCGAGGTATAATTAAATGATAAGACTAAACACTTCTGAGAGCCAACCAACGATGCTTCTTCTTGATGAGCGTCTTAATCAAATTTCATCAAATTATAAGTAATTATCGGTACTACGTTGTAATTATGTTACAGCAACGTTGATGATGCTGAAAAAAGACATTGGCTCTTTATCGGTAATTTAATTTTTTCTCCGGTGCCGGACGTTTTTGCGCAATTTTATTTTTTTTTTTTTTCGACAAATATAAATAATCCAATTATTATCAAAATAAAATATATTTCAAAAATCAAAAAATCAAATTTTTAATTGAATAGAAGCATGCAAATAAATTTTAAAAATTTTATAAAAATTTAATTTGTCAAATAAATTGGAGAAATTTATTTATCAAATTTTTTTTTAATAATACAAATTCAAATGACGTATAACATTCAATTTGTATTTTACATTTGCAATATATTTTTCAATTTACAAATACATATTTTATTATTTTTTATATATTTTTTTTCTTATAAACATGAAAGAAAAATGTATTTGAAGCTTTTGACGAAAACTCGTATATGTACATGCATGTTTCAGAGTGTGTATACACGTAAACATGTTAAAAAAAAAAAANAAAAAAAAAAAATAGGTGAATAAAGGCGGGCGCGTGAACAATTCCATTGTACATGATTTCTTTTGCGGTTGAACGCTTTGAGATACAAGCACAGTAGTTACATTGTTTATTTAAAAAAATATTGAAATATTGTAAACGCCTTTATCGTGATTCTCTTGTTGCAGTTGGCTGGTTGGTTTGTTGGTCGGTTAACACAAAATAGTTATATATAGTTCAAGTTATTTACTAGTAGATGAGACTATTATAAAATAGAACATAAGGATTATAGCAACTTGGACAATTGTTCCTTACACTTGGATATATATATATTTATTTTCATGATTTTATTTTCTTCTTCTTCTTCTTTTGCTTCTTGACAAGATTGTACCGAGTGCTATTTATATATATAATATAAATAAAGAAAAAATAAATATATATATAAAAAAATATAAAATAANTAAAAAAAAAAAAAAAAAAAAAACCCCTAGGATAAGTATTTTGACACCCAGAATAATAGGGCAGCATGGGGTGAGCACCCAATTAGGTATCGTCGGGGCGTGAACACGTATCCTGCCGCACCAACGGAAAGATACAAAGTTTATATCTCAAAAACCACTAGAAAAACTATTGAGGGATATGTACCCTACCATTGTCACAATAGACTTGGATCACAGTTTACAAAACATATTTTATTCTCATGCATCTTCATCTCTTTCCATACAACAACAACAAAAAATAAAAAATAATATAAAGTAAATTATTTGTTCTTTCTATTGTAAGCGATCCTTTCGAAACTACAATTTATATACCTAATCCGTTTCTCTAACACACATTGTAATTGTTACTTTTTTTTTCTTTTTTTTTTTTCTTTACACGCGTGTATGAACACACACGTATTATTTACAATTTTATTATGTTTATTTATTTATTTTTTTTTTTGTTTTAACCGAGGGATTTTTTTTTTATATTTAAATTCAAAACTTTGGAATTTTATTATTTTTTATTTCGATTGGTTTTTACAAAATTCTCTTACAAAAACGGTCCGACAGATATTTTTAAAAATTTGCAAGCAATTAGAGGGGAGTTTTAACTATTTAGAAAAAAAATTTCATCATGATCCAATAATTATTTATTGTTAAAAAAATTAAAGTCAACTTCCAAATTTTTTTTTTTTTTTAAATCCAAAAAAGAAGAATGAATAATTAAATATCGAAAATATATGTAAAATAATTATCATTGATAATTTTGAAACTAAATTTAAAGACAAAATAAAATTCTATAAAATTGTTTGAGCTAATTTTAAAAATAATTTATAATAATTTAAGTATAGTTAAAAAAAAAAAGAAATTTTTTGATTTATATTAAAATTTTCTATAGAATAAATAAAAATAAATTAATCGATATCCGATGAGGAAATTCATGTGGCTTCAATCGTCTATTTTAGTGGCGTCGTAGTAGATTCATCCACAATTTGAAATTAATTTAATTTCAAGATAATCGAGATGGGGCAATGAGTTGGTTTTCCATTATCGTCGTCAATGCGCGCAATGAATAGATTTTGTACAATTAAATATTCAATATATATATCTATGATTTAGTCAATTGATCATCAATGTATATATATACTATCTTAAACTTAATGGCCATCAAAGTTTAAAAAGAGAAAAGACAATCTCCCGTGAGGAGATGGCTTGATTTTATTTTTTTCTTTCTTTCATTTTATCTATAAATCATNTTTTTTTTTTTTTTTTTTTTATTCTGTTTAATTTCTGTCTTATTATTTTTTTATTATTTTTTTTATTGAATTTTTATATACGATTTGAAGCTGATGATGATTATATATACGTAAATATGATGTGCATATATTTCTCACATCGTTTTCGTAGTTATTAATTATAAATGAGACAGTCAAAGAGAAAGAGATGCTACTGGCAACATCAGTATTAAGTTTAAAAAAAGAAGGCTAAAACGGACGAGCCACAGTCAGTCAGACGGAGGTTGAATCAAGAGTAGGTAATTTAAGGTTGGATAATGTAGTTTTGCTTTTAATGAACTTCTACATTCATTAAGTATATTTCTCTATCTCCTTTTTAACACTTGTTACAAAATATTTCATACATGTATATACATTCTTTTCTTTTCTTGGTTATTAAATGTCCCATTGAAAGACAAAAAAAAATAAAAGTAAAAAGTATTCACTGCTTGATTATATCCTTGATCGAATGATATAAATATTTACATGATTTTTTTTGGGATTATTAAAACAAAACTGACCTCATTTATTTTTCACTGATGTCAGTTAATTAATTTTTTATCTGTTGTACTAATGAGCTTTATGCTTTATTTATTTTGATATCTTGTCAAAATTATTTTTTATATAGATATTATTTTATCACGTGTTAAATATATAATGTCTATCAAGTTCATCAAAAGCTTTATATATGTATATGTATTTTAATGTTGATATTGTTATGCATATAAAATTTATGAAAAAATAAAAAAATGAAAAAAAAAAAAAACTTACAACAATTGTGACACCAGGATAGACAGGATCCTGAACGAGAATTGGATCACCAGGTGCAATTATTGCTTCAAGTGCTTTACTCAAACCATCTTGACTTCCTGATACGACAATTATTTCTCTGTTGTCCCAAGTTGGTGGATTATGTACTCGTTTTTGATATTCCCTCATTGCCTGATGATACAAAAATTTAATTTATTATTTCTTGCCAATGCAAAAAATAAATTGGCGATTATATTTATCAATTAAAGCTATTTATACCTGTAATAGTGGTGGATAACCTTGACTTGGAATATATTCCAAATAATATTTTTAAATGTTATTCGTCACGTGTTGAATATATTATCATAGTTCAAAGATTAAATTTAAATATCCGTATTTAATTTAAAAAAAATATCATGCCATTATTAATTTTATTGTTTCTCAAATGTATTAATAGTTTTTTTATTTTTAGAGCTAATGATATTGTTTTTCTATTTCACATTGACTGTTATTAATGTGCTTTTATATTTATAAACAATAAAAAAAAAAAATTGTGATTTATAATCATAATGTAAATTGACATTTATTAAAGCAAGTAAATGATAAAATTTATTTTTTAACATTATCATTTTCTTTGTGTATAAATTATAACACTGTCTTATCTATCTCATTTATTATTTCCCCAACACTTGTTGTTGAAAATGTATACGTTTTTATTTTTCAATATCAATCCGGTAAATTTATTTTAATATTTAAAAAAAACAAACAAATATCATTCCAACTACTGGAATGAGATAAATAATTTTTTTTTTTTTATTTTCATTTTACAATCAACAATTTTTAATGATAAATTAAAACATACATAAATATTTGACATTTTAATTTTGCTAAATTATTTTTTATCTTAAATTTATCAAATTTATTTAAAAAAAAAACAACAAAAATAATGATAATATTAATTTATTTTGACAAAAAATTATAATATTTTTTTTTCATACATATATTTCATTTATCTGAATAAAACGTCACGTGCTTGAATCAAAAATCTCGTCTTAAAATTGCATCAGACTCGGGTCATCAGTTGTTATATTAAGAGGTCAACTCTGGCTATATATTTATGATGTATTATGTCGATTATAAATTAACTATTTGTTAAACATACTATCAATGAATAAAAAAAATATATTAAAAATTACACTATCACATACTTAAGAACAGTATCAATATTTATTTTTTGTGATAATTATTACAAACACCTACATAAATAATTCATAATAAATCAAAAAAAAATAATTTATATGAAATATTTAATACCTTGAATAATTGTTTATTTATTTGTTGATAATTTATATATTTTGTTAATAATATTTTTCAATAATTATTTTATCAATTTTTAAATTAACTTTAATGTATTTTTCATCATTCATTGACGTATCATTTATTTATTTATTTACAATCATCGTAATTATCAATTAAAATTACATCATGATAATTATATACGCAGCTTGTAAATAATTAATTAATTGTCAGTTGCAAAATTTATATTTAAATATAATTTTAATATTATTGTTTATACAACTAAAAATTCAGATATCATATTTTTTTTTTTTATTCAATTTATAAATATTTACTCAATGTTTAATTAATTTTTTAGAAAATAATATAGTCTATTGATAATAATCTATTTCTATTTTTAATTATCCTGTTGTCAAATAAAATTAAAAAAATGTGATAAAAAAAAAATTTTAAAACGAATTAAATATTTTTGTTTAGTTTAAGATTTTTAGATGTTATAAAATTTTTTTCTACGTCTATTGTTATGTTTTTTTTTGCGTTTTAAATAAATAATATTTTGTGATTATTCCCCGAGGCATATATTCATAATGATGCTTCTAAAAATAATAGATAAAAACGGTAGACAAAAATTTTAGAAAAATAAAAATTTCGCTTATGTTGTAGATTATATAAATAAAAATAAAAAAATTATATTGAAGTAAATTTAAATACAGTCAAAATATTACCATTGTTATTACTATTATTATTGGTAACACATGTTATCTATCGAAGCGTGATGAATAAATTTGCTCAAGGAAGTAAAGTAACATATTCAAGTTGATATAAAATTCATTAACAAATTATCTGATGCAATGTTTATCCTCTATAACGTCGTTCTTCATATAAAAGTCGGCTTGTATTTTGCCAAAGTAGCCAGTCTTGTTAGCGACTTAAAACAAGTCACAACTATCTGTAGGAATAATATAATATTTGTTTTTTTATTTTTTAATAACAATAAATTAATTATATTATTTAAAAAAAAAAAAAAAGAATTTAATTTATCACTCAAATAATATTATATATATTAATATTAACAAAAAAAATAATTTAAAAAAATATTATCAACAATAAAATAATCAAAAATGAATAATAAATATTCAGCAAAATTTAATATTGATTATACAAAATTTAAAACAACAACATCAAAACGTCGAAGGCCAGCAGCCACACGAGAATTGAGTAATTATTAATAATAATTAAAAATAATAATAAATTAAAATTTAATTAAAAACAATATTTGATTATTAAATTGTTTTTAATTTCAGCAAAAATATCATATTCAATGCCACATAATGTAATTTCATTAGCTGAAGGAATGCCAAATGAGGAAACTTTTCCAATCACTGAAATAACTGTTAAATTAACTGGTGGTGCAAGTTTTGTACTTGAGGGTGATGAACTTGGTGCAGCTCTGCAATATATTCCAAGTCAAGGTTATCCACCACTATTACAGGTATAAATAGCTTTAATTGATAAATATAATCGCTAATTTATTTATTGCATTGGCAAGAAACAATAAATTAAATTTTTGTATCATCAGGCAATGAGAGAATATCAAAAACGAGTACATAATCCACCAACTTGGGACAACAGAGAAATAATTGTCGTATCAGGAAGTCAAGATGGTTTGAGTAAAGCACTTGAAGCAATAATTGCACCTGGTGATCCAATTCTCGTTCAAGATCCTGTCTATCCTGGTGTCACAATTGTTGTAAGTTTTTTTTTTTTCATTTTTTTATTTTTTCATAAATTTTATATACATAACAATGTCAACATTAAAATACATATACATATATAAAGCTCTTGATGAGCTTGATAGACATTATATATTTAACACGTGATAAAATAATATCTATATAAAAAATAATTTTGACAAGATATCAAAATAAATAAAGCATAAAGCTCATTACTACAACAGATAAAAAATTAATTAACGCATCAGTGAAAAATAAATGAGGTCAGTTTTGTTTTAATAATCCCAAAAAAAAATAATGTAAATATCTATATGCGAACTTTATCTATAAATCATAATCAAGCACAATTTGTCACAATTATTATTTAAATAAATTTTAATCAATTTGCCAAATAATTTTTTTAATTAAAAAATTACAGTTAGCTCCTCATCAAGCTGAAATAATACCAGTACCACAAGACAAACTGGGAATTGTACCAGATAAACTTCGTCAGATACTTGAGAAACGTGATATTGAAGGAAAAACAATGCCAAAACTTTTGTATATTAATGCAACTGGAGCAAATCCAACTGGATCACTTATGCCAACAGATAGACGAAGAAAAATTTATCAAATTGCATGTGATTATGATTTTCTTATACTAGATGATGATCCATATCATTTTATGTATTTTACTCAGGTAATAATAAATAAATTTATTTTAAAAGAAAGCACGAATTTAATTGTATCATTTTGTTTTTCAATCAGGAAGAACCAACGAGTTTTTTAACTTTAGACACAGAAGGCAGAGTTATTCGATTAGATTCATTTTCAAAAGTACTTAGTAGTGGTTTGAGAATTGGATTAGTCACTGCTGCAGCCCCCCTCATTGCCAGTATGGAACTTCACATACAAAGCAGTCATTTACATGCAACAACATTGTCACAGGTAATTATTATCTCACATATTTAATTATTTATAATTATCCAACATTAATCATACAATAATAATCTTCAGGTTATACTCTACAAATGTCTCAAAATATGGGGCTACAATGGCATGATGGAACACTATCGTTTCATCAGATCTTTTTACAAAGAAAGGCGTGATCGAATGTCTGAAATTGCTACAAAATATTTGAAAGGTAATTAATCTTATTATCCATATGATAAATATAAAAATTAATTTGACAATGTTGTTTTATTATAGACCTTGCTGATTTTGAAAAACCAGAAGCTGGAATGTTTTTATGGATCAAAGTCAGAGGAATCAAGGACACCTGGAACATGCTGATGAAACGAGGAATTAAACATGGAATACTGATGACACCTGGGGCAGCATTTTTAATTGATTCATCAATGTCATCAAATGCCATACGAGCTAGCTTTTCTCGTATCAATTATGAAGAAATGGAATTGGTATAAATTTTTTTATCTAAATTTTTTTATCAACATCAACATGGATTTTTTATTAACTTGTATTTTTAATTTCAGGCAATGAAAAGATTGGCTAAATTGATAAAAGATGAATTGTCGTATGAAAATTTGCTTGCCATTGATAATACCTAATATTTAATTATAAAATTTTTATTGTAATTTATGATACTTGGTATTCGTATGACATGAATGTTGAGTCTCCAAATGTTTTCTAGATTTCAAATGCGTTAGCAAAAAATCAAAATCATTTTTTAAAAATAGATAATAAGACGCAAGAAAGAGATATATTTATATTTACGTATTATTTAATTTTAAGAAAAATATATTTATGTTAATGTGATGTGTTTTATCTAGTTTTACATGAAAATAATAATTTTAATATTGCAAGTTTTTTTATAAAAAAATAATGAATGAATAATTTATATTCAACAAACTAAATTAAATTTAATAAATCTGTTGTAATGAGAATAAATTGTTAAATGATTTTTTTTTCATTTTTAATGTATGAATAATTGTGGAGAATTAAAAAAAGCTCAAAGCTTTAGGTGGATTTATTTTTAACGAGAAAAAAATTGTTTTAATTAATGAAAAAAAAAAAAAAAGAAAAACTGCAATTGTAAATTATTAAAATTAAAATATTATCATTTATATTTAATTTATAAATACTTGAAAAAGGTGACAATCTGTTCTGATGTTGGATCCAATTCAAAATACTTGATTAAAAATTTAAAAAAAAAAAAAATAAAAATATCTTTTAATAATGGTACAAATTGTGGTACCTCCAGTAGCAACACTAAAATTTTTTTTAAACAGAAACAGGTAATCACTGAAATGAACCATCAAACGGTATAATTATCAAGTCCTATAATTTTTCTTGTCAGTCGGTAAAAAAAATTATGATAACTAATGATAAAAATATATTTTTATTTAAAATGTTTTTAAAAATTTATAAAATGTTAAAATTATTTATATAAATAAATAAATAAAATTACACTTGTCTAGATGAATTAATTTTTACCAGTAACTTTTTCAATAAGAGTTTTAGCAACTAAATCAGTTGC
The DNA here is from genome assembly GCA_015776835.1 of Aphidius ervi. Classification (NCBI taxonomy): domain Eukaryota; kingdom Metazoa; phylum Arthropoda; class Insecta; order Hymenoptera; family Braconidae; genus Aphidius; species Aphidius ervi. The sequence continues at coordinate 1,499,782 of MKYW01000010.1, read as the reverse complement.
CCATTTTTTAGCAGCACTTTTTAAATCATCAAAAAAACCTGGTTTTTTCTGTTGAGGAGGTGGATACTGTCCAGGCTGTGGATATTGTGGATACTGTGGATAATTATTTGTATTTTGTGGATACTGAGGATACTGAGGATATTGAGGATAACCAGATGGTGCTTGATAGCCTGGTTGTTGATAACTTGGATACTGTGGATAATTTGAATTTTGAAGAGGATATCCAGTTTGTCGTGTTGGATACTGAGGATATTGAGGATTATTATTATTATTATTAGATCCTGAACTAGCTGGATAACCTGAACCAGCTGGATAGCCTGAACCAGCAGGATATCCACTAGAACCAGTTGAAGCTGGTAATTTACTAGGTGGCTCATAAGGTGCTGATGGTTGTGGAGTTGTCTGAGAAGTTGAACTGCTTGATGGATATGATGGATAGCCACTACTTCCACCACCAGCTGCAGGCAAACCAGTATTTTCCAATGATGGAACAGATGGACGACGATGTGTATCATCATTAGTTTCTGTAAAATTTTCTCCATAAAAAATACTATCACGATGCAAATAACATCTATCATAAATAAATAAATATTTTTTTAAAAACTATACAATAACATGCTGTCAATTGATGATAAAATTAATGAAGTAATGATTATTATATCAAATAAAATGTAATTTTATTTTTTAACTCTTTTTTTTTTCATGACAAAAATTATATATATTAGTAAAAGTTCCAAAGACATATCAAATATTCATTAATAAAAATAATAATAATTGTATTAATCCTAATTAACAATAATTTGACTTTGTTTTAATGGCACTTGTTTTTTTTTTTTTCTTTTCATTTCATTATTGCTTCATGTACATAAATAAATCAAATTATAGCCTGAATAATATTGTAAATTTGACCTCATTAATACATACTAAATAGTGTATACAAAAAAAAAAAAAAAAAAAGTAATAAGTATTTTATAAATGCATTAATTAATTAATTAAGTATTTTTTTTGTAATTAAAATTGTTGTTTGAGATATTTTAAGGTCAGCCAGAGAAGGTCCAAACTTTGTTGCCACGAGAATCACTTGAGACATGAGTTTTGTAGTAGTTTCCTCGATCATTACTGTGATTATTTGTTGGCTTTGTTCCACCACTTTTACCACCATTTTTATAATCATTACCACCACTTCCACCACCCCAGCCATTCCATATTGATGATGAACCACGATTGCCAATATTACCACCTCCCCCACCACCACCAATTGTATTTCTTGAATTTCCTGGATAACGACGACCATCAAAACCAAATGATGATGATCTTGGAGGAACTGGTGGAGGTGTTGAAATTATTGTTTTTGGTACTGGCACAACGACTCTATGTCTTCCACCTGGTCTTCTAGCTGCTGGAGCTGTTTTTATTTTTAAATCATCACATGATATTATTTTTTTTTTATTCATATTTTTCTAATTAAATAATTTAACATATTTTTCTTGGAATAAAATTTATCAAATGACTTTACATGAACTATTACGAAATTCAAAGATAAATTTACAAGTCATCGAAAGATCAAATTAACATAACTCGTAAATACAAAATAAAAAGATAATATATATATTATTTTGTTATTCATAAATATATATATTTAAGTACAAAAAAATAAATATTTTAATACTTTGATTATCTTAAAAATATTCAACTTATTTTAGCAATTATATTATCCCAATTTTTAATAATTAATTTTAGTAATAGTAAAAAAAATAAATTAACAAAATTCATGCAGTTAAATAAATAAATGTTAATTGATGATGAAAAAAATGCTGATTATAAAAATCATTGATAAATTTGGCATATTAATAAAGCCAGAATTATAAGGTCTTCCACGATTATTATTATTATTATAATTTGGATAAGGTGGATAATTATTTGGCGATGGTGGATAAACTGGTTGAACTGGTTGACGATTTTGGGTTGGATATGGTGGATAGCCAAGATCAGTTTCTGAACGTGTTGGTGGTTTTTGTGGATATCCATTTGATGGAAATGGTGGATAGCCTAAATTATTTCCTCCAGAATTTGATGATGGTGGTGGTTGTTGTGGTGGATAATAATTATTTCCAGTATGTTCTGAAGGTGGAGCATTTGCATTTCCATATGGATTGACATTATGATCATTATTATTTCCATTAACACGATGACCATTGACTGATGATACTCCAGCTGATTCAAAGTCTGGAAAATTTATTTAATTTTCCATTTCTTTTTTATCCAGTCAACGACACAAAGTTCCTTTTTTTTTTTTCTTTTTTTTATATACGTATATAAATTTTAACACAAACACATTTAACAACACTACACCAAAAATATTTATACCATCTAGATAATGTCATGTATCATCTATCCTTTATAAAATTATATACATGACACATTGTCAAGTTTTGTTATTCACATCAAAAGTATATCAACCACTTGTGCATGATTATATCATCTAGCTGCGCGTGCATTATCTCATGAATATTGTGTTAATCAAGTATAATAGATGCAGAAGCATGATTTAATTTGACAAAGTAATAATGTTAGTTTATAGTTGCAAGAAATAAATATATGTTAAATTAAAAAATAGAAACCAGATCCAGCTATTGATTAAATACTCAAAGTATAATGATAAATATACCCAAAGATATAAATTAATAAACAATAAAAATATTTATTTTTTGATAAATAAAAAAGACTCACCAAGTTGAGATGAAGTGTCAGCACATGTTGGCTGTCCATCAACTGTTTTGCAATATTTACCAAGAGGACATTGCATTGTTCTACAACTGGCACCTGTATTTTTGTTGATACAAATAAAAACAAAATAGATATTAATCAATGCATTGATTGTTAATGTAAAAAATAACTTACCACCTCCACTTTTGACTAAACATTTTGGATATTTTCCACATTCAGTACTTGGTCTGTGATAAGTACATGGATCCTCAGCCATCACACATTCCTCATTACTTCTACAACCAATATCATTGCATGATCTTCCATACTCTGTAACATAAATTTAAATTAATAAATTTGCCAAGTCAAGGTTACATGATAAATCAACAGATGAACTAGACATTAGCCAACATTTGCAAGATTAAAAAAAATAAAATAATGTAAATAAATATATAAAATTAATTTAATCAAAATTTAAAAGCTTGAAATATTAATTTAGAAAAAATAGAAAATAAAAATATTATCAATTTTTTTTTTATATATTATTTTTCATTTGATATTATATCTTTTGATGAAATGAAATAAAAAAAAATTCACTTTTAAAAGCGATGATTAAAGACCATGAAAAAAATGTGAAAAAAAAAATTTACATTAAAGTCATTATCATAAAAGGAAAAACATAAAAGGAAAATTTTAAAATAAAAATAAATAAAATGTATTTTTATTGTTTAATATAAGTTTATAACTAGACTGGAAAATTATACGACACAATTTTATTATTTTTAGATCCCATAAGATGTGTAAAGCGTTTGCAATAGAAAAAAAAAAAAAAAATTATTGATTCCTTACTTATAATAATATGAAAATTTATTTATATTTACTTGATTTTTTTTTTCAATCAAAAATTAATTTTTCAACTTGTTAAAATATTATATTTCAAAATTGAATTGTAAATTTTTTAATTTAAAATAATTATTTTTCAGTTTAATAATAATTAATTATAATTGTCTAACAATTACAACATCCAAGACAAAATTGACAATAATATATTTACAAAAAAAGATTTTATAATTAAAAATATATTTTACATCAACACGTGTTTAACAATTAAAAACAAGTTGACCTAAAAATTACGCAGCAGCAGCAACTTAACGACCTTCGTGACTGTAAATATATTTATATAAAAAAAAAAAAAAAATATAGGGATTCAAAGAAAAATGAAAAAGGCACAAGGCATTGACTCTGAATTGAAGGCCACTTAACAAGTGTTGGAGCAAATACACACAACTAGGAAGTATATAAAAATATTTATAATCAAAATATATTTTGTCATTTTGTATTGACGCTTTAAAAATAATATTTAATATTTATTTAATAATTAAATAAAGACTCACTCGAGTATCCATCAGCAATACTTAGACACAAAAATAAAATTCCAGCGATACTTGTCCATGGAATTTTTTCCATTTTCTGAAAATGAATTTTACTTGTAAAATTAAAAAATAAATTACAAATGATTATTACTATAAATTAATCTATGCAACCTTGAATAATTCACCAAGATCATTAAATTATATTATTATGACTCGTCGAGGTTTTTAAATCACAAGGCGGTGGCTTGTCATCAATGACGAATTAACTAAATATTAAACTAGTAAATCATTTTAAATACCAAAATAAAAACAAGACTAATTAATTAAATTTTAAAATAATACTCATGTAAAAATTAAAATATAATTATTATTTTTTTTACTGGAATTTATGAAAAGTTGGATGTGAAATTTGACCAAGATGACGATACAAAATTACAATTATTTATACACGTATTATTTCCAATACAATTAAAATAAAATAAAGGAATTTATTTATAATAAAATAAAATAGATAAAAGGTACTTACAAAAATTATAATGGATGACTATGTATACGACTATGTTTATTTGTTAACTAGCAATGTTGGTGTTTACAGTATTGTGAATCTGAATCAACTGCGACACTAATTTCCAAGACCCAAGTTGCTTTAAGTTTTGTTCAAGTTGTGCCAACAAACACACTGACACATTTACTTTTAACTCAGTCAAATACTAGTACAGCTGTATATCTGTATATTCCATAAATATATATGTACTCTTTTCCTCTTCCCTCTTACTTTTTTTGTGGCATTTGCTTGATCATTCTCTCGGCTGCTCCCTTCTATTTTATTTTTCACATAGCCATATAATAAATTTATTTTTATATTTTTTTTTCATATAATTTTAAAATGCATGCTGACTGCTGCGATAGATAATTAAATTTGATTTTTTTTTTTTTAAATTAATTTAGATATTTTTTTTTTTTTTTAAATAATTTGGTCTAAATAGTTTGTTAAAAAACATTCCATTTGAAATTTAATTTCAATCAATTTTTAAATTGATATATACGTTTGAAATTTATTTTGAGTAAAACAATTGGTCATTTAAAGCTTAATAAATTAAAAATTTTGAAAATTGAAATTTATATTTTTTTCGGCGTATGAAAATATTAATTTCTCCGTTAGAAATATCTGCTCTAAATTTCCTCCGAATTACTCCGAAATTTTCCAACACAATTAAAGCCTTAAAAAAATCTAAAATAATTATTTTTTACTCAATACAAACAAAAAACCCGTAATTACTTTTAATTTTCACCCAAAAGAAAATAAAAATTTTATTAAATTTTAATTTTATGTAAATAAATTTTTTTTTATCAAAAATTAAAATGATATTCCAAGTTTCAACATTGTATAGAATTAATTAGTACTTAATATATTTATTAAATGAATTTATTTTTATTTTTATTGCCTCGTCTGTGATAAAATTCTAGCCCATATGATTTAATTAGCATTTGTCTATGTAATTATTTTATGGTATACTATAAAATAATTACATAGACAAATGCAACTTGCAAGAAACTTTACAATCTATAGATATAATGTTTCTTGCAAGTTGCACTAGCACCACCACTTGCAATCAAGCTCAGCAAGTTTTCGCGCTATACCAATATATACACACTTGCAGCATATAATTTTTCCTATACTTTTTGCAAAAGGGTTGGTGGTGGCTGGAGGGATGATGCTGAGTGCAAGCTGAGCACAAGCTCAATTGAGAGCTGATAGTAAACTCGGGCGTCGACCGTTAGTCACTTTCCAGCTTTCGTAAAAAAACCACTCAAAAATTATACCTTCAACAAAACATATCATTTTCGCGCAATTTATCTTTTTTGAAAATCGAATAATTTAAAATTTATTTGAAAATATTAACAGTTTAATTTAACGTTTAAAATAATTGTAACATTTTTTTTATTTTGTCAACTTGATTAATTGATATTTTAATTAAATTATCATTTGAATATTTATTAAATTCAAATTTATTCTATTCTAACAACAAAGTGATTTTTATAGTTTTATTTTTTCTAATTTTATAAATTATTTTTTCTTGAAAAATTAAAATTTCAATGTGCTGTTTTATGTTGTTTTTTATTTTTCGAAGGCAATAAAATAACACGTTTGTTTTTAGTGTAAGTATTTGACATAAAAAATAAATATAAATTATTTAATTTACTTTTTTTTTAATTGATTAAATTATTATCTAATGACGAGAAATAAATATAAAAATTACTATGAATTATTCATGATGATCATATAAATAAAATTAAAGTTTAAATTTAATTTTCCATTTTCAATTTGAACGGCGATATAATTTTATTAGCCAGATGACATTTAAACAATTATTCATTATTAAAAAATTCAAATAATAATATTTTTCGTTTATAGTTTGAACTGTCATACTCTTGTGCTGATAAAAAATTTAATTAAAAAACTTTTCGACAATAATTACCGGCCACTAAATAAAATTGCAATCAAGACATTTTTTCTTTTTGTATATTTAAATTTTTTAAAAACTTTAAAAAGAAATGAATAAATTCTCGTAACTTTAAAAAAAAATTAATAATAAATTTATAAGAAAAAAAAATAATAATTTAATTTGAATATAAAATATTTGTTTCATAATTTTAAAAAATTAATTTTTAAATAATTTCTTCAACAAATAAATTTTACAGCGATAAAAAATAATTTTAAATTTATCAAATTAATTCACAATTCTACAAGAAATTATATTTTATAAAATTATTTTTCCACCAATCTAAAATTAAAAATAAATCAAAATGAAAAAACACAAGTAAATATTTTTTTTTTGTTTACTAAAGTTTATTTTTCAAATGACCCTGACACTTGAACTATTTAAAAAAATAAAACCTCAAGAATTTAAATTTATAGATGAAGTTACAAGTAGCTAAGAAAATAATCAATAGAATAAGGTCAAAGCTCAAGACCCGATAAGCTCACGAGAGCAATGAGCTTTTTGAATAATAAAAAAAAAGAAAATCATATATCTCGAGAGATGAAATATAAAATCAGATATACCAATTCAATTGAAATATAAAGGAAAAATAAATATGCTATTGAATTAAATAATGCAACGAGAAATTAAAAAAAATAAATAAAATAAATTTATTTTGAAAAAAAATGTCTTGTTACACATGTTGCTTGTGTTGTTGTGAGCCAAATAAAATTGATACATTGACATATGGACCAGAAGAAATAAGAAATCATCAAGACAGCAGTAAGGGACTTGCTTTTCTATCTGGATTTACTGCTTTACTATCATTTGTCATTGTTTCAATAGCAATTGGCACAGACGAGTGGCTATTTACTGATGAAAAATTATCAAAAATAAATCCAGCAAATGCATCAGTTGAACCGGATAGTAAAATTACACACAGTGGTCTTTGGAGAATTTGCGTTGCAACAAGTAAGTGTAACAAAAAAATAATTATAAAAAATTTATTTTTATATAAATATTATAAAGAGGGATATATTTTTTTATTGGATTAATATATTGTAGCATCTTTGACCTATTTACTTTGAAATAAAAAAATTATCATTGAGGAAATTATTAATTACAAACTCGAGAGCAAAGGAAATTAGATTTTTTTTCTTCCGACGTTTCTTCGAGGCTAATGAACGATTTTAAGATCTAATTTATATCTGTAACTTGCTGGATAATTATATTTGTTTGTTGTTTTAATATTAGAAACGGAATTTTATATATATTTTGAGAAGAAATATTTTTTTTGATTACTTTTGAAAATAAATATGGATTTTAGCAAAATATAAAATTGAAAAACAAAAAAAGTACTCGAAGATAATTAATAAAACTTTCAGAAAAATTATATTTAAGGATTGTTCAAATAATAAAAGCATAATTTCGTGAAAATTATATTGAGAAATATTTTTTTTAACGAATATGACTTGCAGCCAAAAATGCTGAATTTTGTCTGCGTTCCAAAAAATATAAAATTGAAAAAAAAATTAAAAGTGCTCGGAGAAAATTTATAAAATTTTTAGGATAATTAGATTTAGTTGTTTTTTGAATATTAAAATGATAATTCCACGGAAACGATGCTCAGAAATATTTTTTTTAACAATGATGACTTTTGGCATAAAGTACAGAATTTCGTACAAATATAAAATTGAAAAAAAAATAAAAGTACTCGAAGAAAATTTATAAAAATTTCAGGAAAATTAGATCTAGATGTTGTTTAAATAATAAAAGCATAATTTTACGAAAATTCCATTTAGTAATAATTGTTTGACCAACATGACCGGTAGTAGCAAAATATACCGTATTTTGTCTACAAGTAATTGTCAATATAAAATTGAAAAAAAAAATAAAAATACTCGAAGATAATTTATAAAAATTTTTGAATAATTATCTTAGGGTGCTGTTTAAATAATAGAAGCATAATTTTATAAAAAATTTGTTTAGAAATATTTTTTTTCACGAATATGACCAGCTGCGAAAAGTACCGAATATTGTCTACAAGTAACGAGCAATATAAAATAGAAAAAAAAAAAAAGTGCTCGAAGGAAATTCATAAAAAATTCAGGATTATTATATTAAGGTGTTGTTTAAATAATAGAACCATAATTTTATGAAAATTTCATTTAGAAATAATTATTTGACCAGCATGACCAGTAGCGAAAAATATTGAGTTTTGTCTGCAGGTTACAAAAAATATAAAATTAAAAAAAAAATAAAAGTACTCGAAGAAAATTTATAAAAATTTCAGGGAAATTAGATCAAGGTGTTGTTTAAATAATAAAAGCATAATTTTACGAAAATTTCATTTAGAAATAATTTTTTGACCACCACGACCAGTAGCGAAAAATACAAAATTGTCTCTACAAGTCACGGGAAATATCTAATCAACAAAATAATAATCTAAAAACCATAAAAAAAAAATTTTTACTGTTCAGGTCCAACCATGCAATTTGAATGTTCAAGGATTGACTATTTTCCCAACGAAGAATATCTACCTGACCCCAGTGATTCCACAATGGCAATTCCATGTACGTTGTTGGTTTTTTTTTTTTTTTTTTAATTAATTTCTCTACTCAATAGTTATCGACAAAAAAAAAATAAAAAAAATACTTTCCACTTGTTGCAGATGCAGTTACAAAATCAGCTGTATTTTTTATCATAGCAACAGTCTTACTGATGATTGCTGAAATTTTCTATGTGATTGCTTACGTATCTAGACCGAGACTTCAATTGTGTATCTTTGTTGCTGGAGTGATATTTACAATTTGTGGTACTCTAATAAATTCTAAAATATAAATATAAACAATAACTATAATTAGCAACAATTAAAATTAAAATTTTCTAGGTTTGATGATGCTCGTTGGTATGATAATGTACATATCAGTATTCAAAGCTGAAGTTGGTAGCAAACTTCGTCCACGATCTTCATTCCAAGTGAGTTTTAAAATACCTAAATTTATTTTTTAATTAACCAATGATTTTTAATTAATTTTTTTAGGGTCCACCGTTTACTTATAATTATGGATTTTCATTTTTATTGTATGTCAGTGGTTTCATCACCACAGAAATTGCTGGTACATCAGCAATATTTTTATATATATCATGGCACCAGCGAGACCTCGCCAGAGAAATATTAGAAAAATCAAATATTGATGTAAGTTTTAAATTATCTTTATATTATGTTTTTTTTATTTATTTTTAAATTGTTTACATATTTTTTATGATTACATCAGGACGGCTATGATGTAACGAGTAGTGCTCAACGTCGTAACACTCGTTCACGTCAATCACGAGGTTCATTTTTGTGTGAGCGACATCAAAAACGTTATTTTTTTGGCAGAGAATCAACTGAAGACCAAATTGATTTTGATGATTTTCTTCCACTTCCAGCTAGTCTTGATTATGATGAATTTCCAAGACAATTTCCTCGTGATATTACAAGCCAAACAGTTTAGAAAAAAAAATTATTTATCAGTTACAAAATAAATGTATTAAATTTTAATAAAATTAATGAGAAAAAATTTTTTTTTCCTTCGAAAATAATTATTATTATATAAAATTGTATATTTTATTGAAAAATTTTTAATTAAATTTTAAAAAATACTTTTTAAATTACAAGAAAAAAATTAAATTATAAGAAAAAAATAATACATTCTACTAAAATTATAATAATACATGAAGAATAAATTGTTGAAGAATTATTATTTCTACTCAAAAATGGATAAAAAAAATCATAAGGCAATATGAGATCCAAGTTTGGTCCACCAGCATAATAATACATTTCTGGTGTTGATATATCACGTGATGAAACATAAGTAATAATATCAACACTCAATGTGTCAATGCACCTATCAACAGTGCTATTATTTTTATCAAAACATTTTCTTTCCCAAGTTATGATTTCTTCATCAGACACAGTGATGCCAGCTCCAACAATTTTATAATAATCATCATTTGTCATTTTTGGCATAAGACCATACATCAAATCAATTTTAATTGAAGTAAAAAGTCCAGAACATTGATACTCTGTATCCAATATTTTAGCAGTAACAATATTTTTTGGAATTCTATTAAGTAAAATTTGATTCCAATCAGTTGCATTTAAATTTGTCGTGTTACCACTTCTAGATATGTAAATTGGATAGTTGTCAATATCAGTAATATTAATTAATGAATCATCAAAAAATGCTGTGATAATTTTTTGATTAATTTCCATACAAGTATTGGCTGTAAAATTATCAGTATCAACAATAATTTTACATTTTGATTTGACATCTTCTCCAAGAACAAGTGTATACTTATTGTCACTTGAACACTTGTAATCTTTCATACCCAGTGGAATTTTAAAAATATAATTTGAAGTGTTAAAATTGATGATGTCATTGGACACAGTACTGGAAGCGTTGGATAACATGGTTCCAAAAATTATTGGCTTGTTTAAAAGATAGCCCAAACTTCCACTTCTCATCAGTGGCTGACTTGATGAATTTATCCACTGAAATTTAATTTCATATTGTTGATTATATGCTAGTGTAAAATTTCCCAATTGAATATTTAATTTGACAGCTTTAATACCATCACTGCCATTGTGATAAATTGTGTACTCAAATTTTTTGACAATGTTTACACATGTCTCATTGACACAAGAAGCACGAGGAATATTTTTAGAATTACAATTTTTAAATGCATTTGTACAAATTTTTGTTTCAACTGGAATACATATATTTTTTGTACAATTTTCATTGATTGATGTGTTTAAATACTTTGGCAATGATATGATAGTAATGTTGCTGTAAAAATCTGGATTAATCCATGGATTTTCATTTCTTAAATTAATTTGAAGACAATTTGATTGCCAATTATTTAAATATTCAATTTCTTTTATCATTGAACATTGTCCAGTAAATCCTTTAAGTGGTAGCTCAAATTTTTTAACTTTTTTATTTCTTATTATCCAAAATACATCACCATGAATATACAAACTCGATACATTGACATTAATTTTATTTGGTTTTTTTTGTTCAATCCAACTGTATCTTGTCTGATGATTATTCTTCAAAACATCATTAAATTTTTCACGATTTTTAATTCTCATTGAATTTATTGCTGAATCAAGTGGTGGTGTATTTTCTTTTGATATACAAAATAAATTATCAGCTAATCTATCAAGAATAAATTTAGTATTATTTTTTTTAATAAAATTTTTGTTAAAACAATATTGTGAATCGTAATTCTTTGGTTTAATATCATAACATTTTGAAAAAACTTCAAGTTGATACTCATGACAATCAGTATCACAACAACAATTTATATCACAAACAAGTACTGTCAAATCACAAGGACAAATATTTTTATTTTGTTTTTGTAATGTTAATTGTCTTGTTGTGTTTTTAACAATTGTTGCTATTGTTGTTACAACTGGCATGATTGTTGTTGTTGTTGTGATGCTAATATTTTTTGATGCTTCAATATTATCAAAGTCTACTTTTAAATCAATTCCTTCATCATCATCTGTTGTTGTTGTTGTTCTTGTTGTTGTTGAATAAAAACTTGTTGTTGCTGTATCAATTGTAGAATTATTAAAACTCACCAGAGTATCATTATTTATTTTATTTTCACATGTATCATCAGTTGGGCATTGAGTTGTTGAAATAACATCAGTTATTTGACAAAAACATTCATTAAAAATAAACCAAATGGTACAAATAATAATTGTCCATGTATTTATCTTCATTTTGATAAAGTAGCCTTTAAAGAAGACAGCCAAATTTGATAAAATTTTTAGCAATAACATGCAAAACAATATTAACAGTTCCAAGACTTTGTGTCAACAACTCAAATCTATCACCACCATTTGCTAAAAGATTTGGACTTTTAAGTTGAAGTGTTATTCCCAAAAAACGATCTCGTAATTGATCCAAACAATTACCAATTGGTTTCCAAGTGTAACACTTAATTTTATGTTGACCTGGACTCAATGGAACAGTACAAACTCCATAAGCAACAAATAAAATTCTTGAATATTTATCACGACAAAATACTTGAAGTAATAATTTTGGTGATGCTTGGATTGTCTGGGTGGTGTAGTGAATGTCAATTGGATGACTCCAGTAAGGTTTTTCTGTAAATGTATCACGAGACTCTTGAGTTTGACCTTCAATATTACCATCAATTACTCTCCAACCATTGCCTGATTTTTTTTGTTAAATAATAAATAAAATAAAAATAATTATCATTAAAATTTTTATTGTTATTGTTGTTTGATTGAAACAATTGTATATAATTATTACCTGCATGAAAATTCCATTTACAAAACAATGCAATATCACCAAAATTTTCAGCTGATTCAATTTCACCAAAAACATGAAGCTCTGCCATTACAATTTTTCATGATATAAATATTTATAAATAATTATATAAATTACAACTTTGTTTGTTTTTTTCTTTAAAAAAAATTATAAACAAGTAGATTTAATAAAACGTATTATCAAACTAAATTTATCGAGCGTCCAAGTCAACACACAAATTCAAAACAAATCCGTTTCTATGGTAACAGGTGTTCCGTAAACACAGCTGCAGGAATCGATATTTTTAAAACCGGCCCACATCAACACGTGTTAATTGTGATTGTCACGTGACCGAATATTGGTGCTGGTGCTGGTAGCTTTACTTGAGACTTTTTAAATTTTTATGACTTGTGAGTAAATAAACAATTGTGAGGTCTGGCCGTGTTAATTATATTAAACTAAAACTTGGTTATATAAAAAATTATAATTTGAGAAATAAAATAGTATTAAATATAGTATTAATTTGAATAATAAATAAATAAACAATGATTAAAAAGCTAGCCCCTGGTTGTTGATAAATCCTAATTTTATTTCCATTTAAAAAAAAAAAAAAAAGAAATTTCAATCATTTAAAACAGATGTTACCTTCTACATAGCTCTTCTTTCGTATTTTAATTTATTGAAATAAGTTACAGGCTTATCTGTAAATAATATTAATATTTTCCATAAATAAAATAATAAGGAAAGTAGCAGTAGCTATAGATGAAATATTTTAGCGTTAAGAACACAGGTGTAACTTCTAAATTTATCAAAAAAGCAGAAGAAATATTAAGAAATCGTAAAAAACAATTGGTACTAATCATGTCATGTGAAGATGGTAAGGCTAACATACCAATTAAATATGAACATTTAACAGTTGATTGTGTTGAAAAAGAAAAACAACAAAATGAAAATTAGATAATAAACTAGATTGATCGAAAATTTCAACAATCATAAGTCATAATTATTATTAACTATGTATTTTTATAAATTGTCAACAATTAATTTTAATTGAAATAATATAGCTAGAAATAATATTAATTTAATAAATAAATAAATAAATAAATAATGATAAAAAGACTAACTCTTGGTTTATAGAATAATCTTAATTTTACTTCCATTAAAAAAAAAAAAATTTGAATCATTCAAAATCAGCTACTGTGCCATATATGTTTAAATTTTTTTTCAAATAATTTTAATTAAATTCAAATTAAAAACAAATCAATTTTATTAAATAAAATGCATATCCCATAAATAATAATAATATATATTTACAAACAATCTTGATAATTAAATAGCTAGTTGACAATATCAGCAAAAAGATTGTTGTTATTATGGGATGATTGTTCTTCTGGTTGTGTTGATGTTGGACTTTTTAAATTTTCAATACTTGGGATACTTTAATAATAAACTCCCTAAAACTGCATATGCGATCGTTTTTTTTTCAACTGATGTTGATGACGCACATAATAGCCCAAATGTCTTTTTTAATCCTTATTTTTATCCTTTTTTAATAAGTTATAAGGATCAAATGAATCAGATCCAATCGTTGTTATGTGATCAAATTTAGTTGATGACATTGAAGAAAACAAATTTTTGAAAATGGTAGCTTCTTCATTTTGTTTCAACAACATTGAAGTATGGTACAAACATAAATAGCTCTCAGCTTTCAATAATAGACTTTTATTAACTTTTAAGGCATCACATGCATATGTTTGTGATTGCACAACATCCTTTTCCAAATAATAACTAGCTAAGTAATTGAAAAGAACACCATTTATGGTTGTTATTGAATAGTCACATTCTAGTTCGTTATCAGTTAAATTTAGCATTGCTAAACCAATGAATCCACTGATACAGATACCATGTTTTAAGGCCGATTCAAATGATTTTTTGGCTTCTATTTTATCTTTCAATTTTAATTGTGTATGACCAATACAAATATGTAAAATTTGTTTTTTTTGGTCTTCAGCAACTGCTTTTTCAAAATAAAGTAAAGCGTTTTCATAATTGTTTTTATCAAACTCACTTGATGCTTTTTTAAAATAATCATACACTGTTGCTTCAGTTATTATATCTTTTACTATTTGAAAATTCATGATTGAAAATTCATATAATAATAAATAATTATATTATATATGAATATTATTTAAATATTATAAATTAAGTTTTGTTTTATGTCAAACATTAATTCTAACCACAAATATTTTTTTTTAAGTACACGTGGTTTGTTTAATTTTTTTTTTTTTTTTTTGTCTGTCCCTGATGTTTAAGGTGGATTTACACCCACTGAAATATAATAAAACTGGAAGGTGAACTCTTATTCTTAGCCAATGCACGGAGTGTCGCCAGAGATAGCAATATATTGGTTGGCATTCCCTCTCACTCACGCATGCGCACATTAAATCTTGTACAGTCAACGTTGAAACAAACTAGTACTACACGGTATAAAAGTTACATTATATTTCAGTAGTCTCAATCAATTTTAGTTGACGTGACTATACCGACAAGGACACAAGCCAACCATTGAGTTTCTCTCTCGGCGACACGAAGTTCGGCTTCCAGTTTTATTATATTTCATTGGATTTCGATTTGGTCAGGCCACGTGGTTGTCACGTGACCAAATACTGGTGCTGAAAGCTTCGCTTGACACGTTTCTAATTTTTATGACTTGTCAGTTGTGAGTTAACTATTTTGAGGTCTGGCCCTGTTAAATATATATTTAACTAAAACTTAGTTACATATAGTAGATACGAAATTATAATTTGATCAAATATGAGTCAGCTAAAACGATTACGTGAATCAGGGTCGCAAGAAAGCTTAGTGAAAAAATATAAAGATACAAGTCAAATTACAACATGTTCTTTGAGCAAAAAAAATAACAACACGGTTAGTTTAAAAAAAAAGTGTACTATAGTTTGCATCCCATGCTTGTAGATTATATTATATTGAATTATTGTTATGAAATTATTAAATATTGATTTTTTTTTTAGACATACTCTCACCATGATGATGATGATAATAATGATGATTTATTCGCCAAAAATGGAATGACAATTGGGCATGTTAAAAATGATTACCTGGCTGAAATATTTATGTATGTCCCAGCATGTGAAAGGCCGGAAATTGCACTGGGTATGAGAAGTTATTAAATTTAGAAAATTATTTTATTTAAAAAATTATTTAGTAATGAAAATCAATTTGTTTTTTTAGTATGTAAGAGATGGAAAAGAGCCCTTGATGATTCTTGGTTTAAAGTCAAAAAACTTGAATTAACTCATTGGGAATATGATGAGTGTCCAAATTTCTTCGAGAAAAATTATCGAACACTCGATGGACAATTTAATTTTTTGAAATCTCTGCTTAATAAATGTGGTCGTTATTTAACAGAATTAGACTTGTCAAGCTATGCTCATTGTAACATAGTGCCAGTTATCAATGAATATTGTCCAAACTTAGTAAAACTTCGAATAAGAATTAAATACATTGATGATGCAATATTAGATAATGCATTTACACGTCTTTCGAAACTAAAAGTATTGAAAATTATATTTCAAGGTTCTCTAAATTACCGTACAGAATTTTTTTTATAATATTGCCAATCTCATGAGGCAATTACGCAAACTTCGTACACCTTGTGAAATGGTAACAGATGCTGGTATAGTAGCACTTTCAAAGATGAATGATTTAAAAGTTCTTGCTTGTTTCGGGTTTAATGATAACGTCACTGATTCTTCAATTAAATTACTTAAAAATATGGTAGATTTGTATTTACCATGGAGCAATAAAATTACTAATAAATCAGCCACGAAAGTTCTCGAAAATTCACCAGAGATGCGATGTTTAAGCGTTAAGAACACAGGAGTAACTTCTGAATTTATCAAAAAAGCAGAAGAAATATCAAGAAATCGTAAAAAAAAATTGACACTAATCACGTTATGTGAAGATGGTATGTCTACCACAACAATTAAATATGGATATTTAACAGTTATTTATAGTGACAAAAATAAACGAAAAAGTTAAAAATTAGATATTCCGTTAGCTATTGATTTGTAGCTATTCATGATAACTAACTAAGAATACTAGATTGATTACGATTATAAAAAAAAAACAACATGCATAATTATTAACAACATATATATTTTTAATGAAAATAATAAAGCTAGAAATAATATTGTATTGAATATAGTATTAATTCAAATAATAAATATAAATAAACAATGATAAAAAAGCTAATCCCTGGTAATTAAAAATTCCTAAATATGGGTTACATGATATGTCTAACACACAAGTTGAATATGAATTTTTAACTGTTGATTATATTGAAAAAGAAAAACAACAAAATGAAAATTAGATAATATACTAGATTCATTGAAAATTTTACCCATATGACAATTAGAGAAAAAAGTAGTGATGCGATATTTATGCCAGAAAAATTATTAACAGCAATTAATTTTTCTGATATAATAAAAACGAAAATGATTTTTTTGTTTTGTTTTGTTTTTTTTTTATTTTCTTTCTATATGTACATCTATGTATATATACTTTCTATGTATATATCGTTAATAATTAATTAACTATTATCTGTATAATTATTATGCAAAAATAAATGCTTTTATTAAAAAAAAAAAAATGGTATATTTATATTTTTTTCTAATATTATTTATCCATATATTTTATTTATTTGCAGAATAGCTCGTATACAAATTTTATTGCATCCCGAAGAAAAATCTTGTGCGATCGATTTATTATTTAAAATGTACCTATTCAGTTTAGTTATTATACAATTAAAATTCAAGTATTATATAATTATATACAATAATAATTTAAGAATAACTTAAATTTTATAATACATACACGCATTACTAATTAATAATTATGAATCAAAATAAAAAAAAGAAAATTAAAAAACAAGTTGATTAATATATAATTTAACAATTGTCATAAATAAATAATAATTGATTATTAAACAACACGTCTATTGTCTAATTAATCCAAAAAATTATTAATTATTTTATGATTTCAATAAAAAATAAATATATTATGTTTAATAGATAAAAAGATCAACCACCTCTTTCATTACTCAAAAAAAAAAAAAAAAAAGGTATTAAATCATAATAAAAAACAAAGCTGGAATGATGATGGTGATGATGAATTAAATTCTTTTGGCTGAAAAACAATAATATAATAAAAAAATAAAAATATAAAAAAAATAATTTAAAAATTTATCTATCAAGTTAAATAAATATCCAACAAACATTCAATCATCATTTAATTATTTTTCATTCCCCGCATCCAAACAAGCTACATTATAAAATATATATAAAAAAAAAAAAAAAAAAAAAGAGATTGTTAACAAATGAATTAGCGAATTTAAACAAAAAAAAAATCAACAATATATAGACATTTTTGGTCGATTTCACTTCTGAGTTCTGTTGAATTTTTTCATATTCACCATAATCATCCTCGTCATCATGAAGTCATTAAAACTCATTGATTCTAATTTTACAATAAAATATTTTTAAACTATTTTGTTAATTAGTTGACAAAGATTACGAAATTATTTTTTTTTATTTTTTTTTTAATTTAACTTTCTTTCTTTGTTTATTATATACAGTTGGCATGTTGAAATAATTATAAAAACAATACAATTATTGATTATGTATATTAACTGGTAAAATTTTGTTCGCACAATAACTGAACTTTGTGCAAAAATGAAATTAACTACAAGAAAAAAATTAAAAAAAAAAATTTGTGTATGTTCTTGTCTGTCTCACTCACTCACTTGCACTCAACTGCACTCTATGCCAATTTTGGTGAATTAGGCCTTATCGGGTGCATCAGATGCGCGTGGGTGCACGAGTGTCATCAGGCCCCAGTACATGTACATGTATGCTCGCCTGTGCGACACATTTGATCAAAAATGATAGAATCCAGAAGATCACATGAACTGGAAAAAAAATTAGTGAAAAATTATAAGGTAAGTTAAAATAACTGCAGTGCTTTTCAAATTAAATATTAAATTATTGTTGTTAAAAATAAATATTGTCTTTTATTCAATAGTCTTTTCAGCAATGCTACCAACATCATAAGGCTGAAAATCAAATTATGACATGGTCCTACAATAAAGAGAATGACAAGGTTAGTCGAAAATAATTGTACTCGCCACATGCTTGTAAATTAAATATTAATTGATTATTCTTTTTAGATATGCCAACACGATTATAATACAACTGAGCGTGTCGATGATGATTGCCTGGCTGAAATATTCATGTATGTGCCAGCATGGGAAAGACCAAAAATTGCATTGGGTATAATAAATTATTTAATTTAAAAAGTTATTATTATCATAGTAATGAGTCATTACTAATGACAATTAATTTATTTTTTTTAGTATGCAAAAAATGGAAAAGAGCCCTTGATGATTCTTGGTTTAAAGTCAACAAACTTGAATTAACTTATTGGCAATATGATGAGTATCCACATTTTTTAAAGAAAAATTATCCAACAATCGATGGACAATTTAATTTTTTGAAAGGACTGCTTAATAAATATGGACGTTATTTAACAGAGTTAGACTTGTCAGTCTATGCTCATTGTAACATAGTGCCAGTTATCAACGAATATTGTCCAAACCTAGAAAAACTTCGAATAAGAATCAAGTTTATTGACAATGCAATATTAAACAATGCATTTACAGGTCTTTCTAAACTGAAAGTATTAAAAATTGTATTTCAATGTTCTCTAAATTACCGTACAGAATTACCTGTTACTTTAATTAATTCATTGTTAAACGTTGCTGATACATTGACTGAATTGAGTCTGTCATATTGGCCCGGATGCATGAGATACAACACTAACTTTCCAGAAGAAATGACTAGTGTAAGTTTAACTTTATATCTTAGACAAAAACAACAAGCAAAAATTCTTTCTATTCTTTACATATAAGTACTTATGAATTATTTGTTTTGCAGGTGGTTTCTAAACTGACGGCCTTGAAAAAAATTCACATTGCTGGTATAGGCTGTCCCTCGAGTTTACGCAATTATCTGAATCCGAGAGCTCTCTCTAAAAAAATATTACTATTCAACGACGATTTTCTTTACCGTGAATATAAAATGACTAGCATATCACTCTATGAAGAAATGAAGGAATTATATATAAAAAATAATGGAGTCACCGATAATTTGTTATATAATATTGCCAATCTCATGAGGCAATTACGTACACTTCGTATACCTTGTGGTATGGTAACAGATACTGGTATAGTAGCTCTTTCAAAGATGAATGATTTGAAATTTCTTACTTTTTTCGGGTTTAATAACGTCACTGATTCTTCAATTAAATTATTTAAAAATATGGTAAAATTGTCTTTACCATGGAGCAATAAAATTACTAATGAATCTGCCACGAAAGTTCTTGAAAATTCACCAGAGATGAAATATTTAAGTGTTAAGAACACAGGTGTAACTTCTGAATTTATCAAAAAAGCAGAAGAAATATCAAGAAATCGTAAAAAAAAATTGACACTAATCATGTTATGTGAAGATGGTATGTCTACCACAAAAATTAAATTTGAATATTTAACAGTTGTTTATAGTGACAAAAATAAACGAAAAAGTTAAAAATTAGATATTCCGTTAGCTATTGATATGTAGCTATTCATGATAACTAACTAAGAATACTGGATTGATTGAAACATCATTGTCAACATAGATATTTTAATTAAAATAATAAAGCTAGAAATAATATTGTATTAAATATATAATATTAATTCAAATAATAAATAAATAAACAATGATAAAAAAGCTAACCCCTGGTAATTGATAAATCCTAATTTTATTTCCATTTAAAAAAAAAAAAAAAATTTATCATTCAAAACAGATGTTACCTGGTACATAGCTCTTTTCTCGTATTTCAATTGATCCAAATAAGTTACAGGCTCATCTGTAATTAATATTTTTCGAAATAAAACATTGACAAAAACTGGACAAGATAATATTTGTAAAAAAAATTGTGTCAGTCGGAATAAAAAATATATGGAATTAAATAAAATTAAAAATCAAACAAATGGTAATTGGATAACACCAGGATGGAATGAAACACTATACCAACTTGTAATTTAAATCAATCAAGTAATCATAATAAAAACAATAATAATAGCAATAGAAAATTAACAGCAAAAGAACATTATTTAAATGTTGCACGTTATGTTGCTGGGCAAAACACAAATTTATCATCAAGTTACCGAAAATTAAGACGTCAAATTGTGTTTATATATTTATTTTTACGACATCTATATTATTGGTTGTTTAACAGTGAGACAGTATTTATTTTAATATTATTATTGAGAAAATTCCTTTTTAACTTTTTTTGCTTGTTCTAGTCTCAAAAGCAATTAAGACACGCCGTAAGCTTTCCGTAGATGCTTCAATTTTTTTCAATTTTAGTACTGTATATTTCTGATCCAACCATTGGACAAAATGGTACTTTATTATCAAGTTCTTAGACAAATTATGGGACAAGTTTTTTGGGTTTTTTGGCAGTACCTGGTGAACCAACCAACAATGTACCACTACCAGCCATTTCTTTTTTTTTTATTGAATCAACAATTATTCCAGCATTCTAGAAAATAAATGTATTGTAAATTACTTTTTTTATAATATAATAATAATATAGGATTAGTATAATTGAGAGCAGAATGTGAGCTAATTCGTACCGATTAGAACAGAATTTGTACCCCAATAATTAAAGTAGATATGCAATTGTTAATTATCATTTTGGAGTAAATAATTTTTTTTTGTTGTTATTTTTGAGGTACAAATTCCAGGCTTGGTGGTACAAATTAGTACCAATTATTCTGCATCTGTAGCAATTTTTTTTAATATTTTAAAAATACTATCAACTTCTTTTAGTTTTTTTTTTCTTCTACAAGCAGTCATTCAATAAATCAACTAAATATTTATTAAAATTACTTTCATGGTGGATAAACATTCAAATATAACAAATAAAAATAAAAAACAAACAACAAAATTTACCTTGTTAAAAAGCATAGCTTTTTCAGGATTGCTATTGAAACAACATTTTTCAAGTACATCAATTATCAGCTTTTTAGCAGCCCCTTCGCCACCAGCAGAATAAAAATCAGTTTTTTTTGCAAGATAATTAAACATTGCATGCAAGTACTGTAAGTAGAAATTTAAAATGTCTAAATTTCGCAATTTTTATGATATTTAAAAAAAAAAAACAATTTAAATATTTAAAACAATAAAAAAATTCAATGAAATTGATTTCAAGGCCAACTTATTATTATTAGTGGTTTGCCTCAAAGATTAGATTTTATTGTTTAGTGTTAAGTATTATTTATAATTAATTTACATACCCACGCTTCGTTATTTGGAGCAGTAACTGGTGCTGGTTTAGAAG
Organism: Aphidius ervi; assembly: GCA_015776835.1. Taxonomy (NCBI): domain Eukaryota; kingdom Metazoa; phylum Arthropoda; class Insecta; order Hymenoptera; family Braconidae; genus Aphidius; species Aphidius ervi. The sequence goes on along the minus strand of MKYW01000010.1, from coordinate 1,477,423 downwards.
AAATGTCATAACATTTTTCAATTACATTGATTACCATCTATAATTAGAAAAAAAAAAATTAAATTAGAATTTTTAATGAGTACGTGTTGTTTATTTTTTATATTGATTTTTTTATTCATCGCAAACCTCTTTAGCTGCATCTTCTCCACCAGCAATGAAAAAATCAGTTTTTTTTTCAAGAAAACTAATCATTTCCGACAAGTACTGAAAAATATAATGTAATACGTTTAAGAAAATATATTTCGAATATTATCGACAAATTGGTATTTTTTTATTAAATATACCCGGATTTTATTATGATAATTAAGCTTATTTTTAACCCGTTAAATTGTGTAAACTTTTCTCAGCTAATACGTACAACACAATTTTTTAAACAATAACAAATTGTGGTTATGAAGATCGTTAAAGAACTGAGGTAAAAAATTAAGTTTGATTTATTTATTTTTTTTTTTTTTCATTATTTTCAACTCATTTATTTGTATCCCTTTCGAGGGAAATCACATACAATGCAATTGAGACGTAGTTATTGTGGTATGTTTCTCTATTCAATCTCCCCACTTTTATTTTTTGCTGGGTCAATGGAGTAGAGCACACGCAGGGTTGATTTTTAAAATACAAAACGGCGAAGGGTTTACTACTTCGTTACATCAAATCCAATTATTTTAGAATATTTTTTTTAAAAATGTCATTGAGAGATTGATCAAAAATAGAAAAAGTTGATAATTAAATTTAAATATATATATATATACCTATATGATTTTTTTTCAATAGCACTTTTAATACTTGAAATATATTTTAAAAGATTGCATTATAATTTTGTATTTTATCATCTAGTAACCTTTAGTGATTATTTTACGTATGTAGATTTAGAGGTAAAAAAAAAAAAAAACAGAATAAATATTAAAATAAAAGTCATATAATTTAAAATACTCTTGAGAGTGCTCTACATTTTTTAAATATAAAATCAAGGTTTTTTTTTTTTTTTCAAGCACACTTTACGTATGTAAATAAAAAAAAAATGTGAAAATAGTATAAAAAATAGGCAGAATGAATAAATTGAAAATATAAAATTTAATGAAAAAGAAGAAGAGTTAAAAAATAAAATAAAATTCTTATAATAATTATAGAAAAAACTAGTTGTTGCGTGTTGTTTACAATAACGTCTTTCAAGGGCTTTTACATCTTTCTTTTTTTTTGCTTTTTCATGTGCAACATCGTATATATAAATGTAATTTTTTTTGCTCTTTTTTTTTGCCCCCGGGCGCAGCTTTTATCCTAGCTCACTATCTTTCAGGCGACGACAATTTCATGTTTTACTATTTGTTTTACTTATCACTATCAGTCGATATAGATTACGTGCATTGTAATCAAATACTAATGTTTTTTTATTTTAGTGAATTAAACGAGATTTGACGGATGAAATTTAAATTCAATTTAAATGAAGTTTAATTGACATTTTTCGAGTGGAAGTATAAAAAAAAAATTATTTCATCGATATTATTGAAAATGAGATGAGAAAAAAAATATAATAATAAATTTATTTTAAAAACACTCGAGTAGCGGATATCAGATATATGTTACAGACGATTTTTCTAATTGATCAAATAGAAAGAATGAAAACCAATAAAATCAGTTTACAGGAGAAATAAATAAATGACAATTATTCCAAAATAAAATGCAATTAAAAAAATTATTTTCCGGAAAACTAATTAACGAAATTGATAGCTTAAAAATTTTAATAGCCAACTTTGCATAAAGGCTTTCCATTAGTTATTGATTTATTTATGAATTTTTTTTTTGGTAACCGTAATGATGATTTTATTTAATTTTTTTTTCAATTTCGATTATTTTTAATATTGACATTTTTATAACCGACTAATTGTTTAAATGTTTAATTTTAGTTTTTGCATTGACAATTCAGCTTCAGTCAAATAAAAAAAAAAAAGAGGTAATTTTTAACGATTTAAAATATATATATCTTTTTCTTTTATTAGAATAATTGTAATTGTAGATGGTGGGTTAAGAAGGTGACTAGGCAGACGTGATATGGATGGTATCACGTCTCCTTTCGCTAAATTATTTATTTAATTTTTTTATTTGTTTATTTATTCAATGTTGGCATGTGTGTGGGTGTGTATGTGTATAGTCAATTTATTCATATTATTATTATGAGTGGTTTGCCTCAAAGATTAGATTTTATTGTTTAGTGTTAAGTATTATTTATAATTAATTTACATACCCACGCTTCGTTATTTTGACCAGTAACTGGTGCTGATTTAGAAGAAATGTCACAATAATTTTCAAGCTCATCCATTACCATCTATAATTATAAAAAAAAAAAGTAAATTAGAATTTTTAATGAGTACGTGTTGTTTATTTTTTATATTCATCGGAAACCTTTTTAGCTTCACCAGCGGTGTAAAAATCAGTTTTTTTTTGTAAAAAACTGAACATTTCCGACAAGGACTGAAAAATATAATGTAATACGTTTTAGAAAATATATTTCGAATATTATCGACAAATTGGTATTTTTTTATTAAATATACCCAGATTTTATAATTATAATTGAGCTTATTTTTAACCCGTTAAATTGTGACTTACATTTTTCATACTGCTTTTTTGCTCTTCTACCATTTTTGCTAACAATAAAATAAATTTTTCTCAGCTAATACGTAAGTACAACACAACTTTATAAACAATAACAAATTGGGGTTATGAAGATCATTAAGGAACTGGGGTAAAAAATTAAGTTTTACTTATTTTTTTTTTTTTTTTTTTAGTTTTGAAATGAAACACGTTTGGCGCTGTATGTACTCTGCAATAAAAAAATAATTTTTCAATATTTTTTAGATTTTATAATTATAACTATTAAATAGGTATTTAAAACAAAATAATTATCGAAAAAAAAAAATATTTTTATATATTTAATAAACAATATACAATAATAATTAACTATAAATTTGGTTTGTTTTTTTTTTCTGATCAGCAATGTCAACATTAGTTTGCAATAAATTTCCCATTTTTTATTTTACTTTTTGGATAATTTTTCTTTGGACAATATATATTTATAAATTTTTTTATTAACATGATCTTCTGATTTTCTGATCCTGTTGGTAAATCAATCACCTCACAAAGAGACAATCAATATCTTGACGATTAAAGACAAAGAGAATACTCAAAGTTTTGTAAAAGCAATAATTTTACTTTTTATTTAATTTAATTTTATGTTTAATTCTAGATTGAAGAATATCCCAAGACCAAAAATGCAAGTATGCATTCTTGGTGATCAACAGCATTGTGACGAAGCCAAAGCAAACAATGTTCCATTCATGGATGCTGAAGCTTTAAAAAAATAAAACAAAAACAAGAAACTCGTCAAGAAATTAGGTAAAAATTGTTTTTTTTGTAAACAAATTAGTAAATTCTTCCTAAAAAGCACCAACATTGTGTCAAAAACAATTTAGCTTTGTAGGTCCACAACGGAAGTAGATGATGAAAAATTTAACACCGAGTGTGTATGATGTTTAAACATGACATCAAACCTCAATCTGTGTTGATACATTTAAAAAAAAAAAAACTATAAAATTTACTTGTATAAATCGATTGATGTATTTGTAAATTAATTGTTTAATTTTAGCTAAAGAATACGATGCTTTCTTGGCCAGTGAATCCTTGATCAAACAAATCCCACGTTTGTTGGGTCCAGGTTTGAACAGAGCTGGTAAATTTCCTGGTCTTTTGTCTCATCAAGAATCAATGACTGCTAAGATTGATGAAGTCAAAACAACAATCAAATTCCAAATGAAAAAGGTAATTTATTTATTTAATAATTATTAAATTATCATTATTGTATTACCTAAAAAACACCTGCATTGTGTCAAAAACAATCTAGCTTTGTAGGTCGTCAACGGACATAGATAAAAAAAAATTCAGCACCGGGTGTTTATGATATTTTAAACATGACATCAAACCTCAATCTGTGTTGATACAAATAAATAATTTAATAATATTTATAATTATTAAATTAATTTTATAAAGAAAATAATTAACACATTTTTTTTATCTATTTTTTAGATACTTTGTTTGTCTGTTGCTGTTGGACACGTTGAAATGAGCCCAGATGAACTTGTAAAAAATGTTCATTTGTCAATTAATTTTTCGGTTTCATTTTTAAAATTACTTGAAGAGGGAAAAAGTTTGGAAAAAATTGAGGGAATTCTTGGATCTAAAAAAAGGAAAAAAATGACGATAATTTAGACGAAAAAAATAAAACAAAAAAAAAATAATGAAAAAAAAAGACAATTAATAAACAATAGAAATATTTAAAAGCAATTCATCGAAATAATTTTTTTTTTTTAATAAAAAAATTCTTTTTAACATTCGAACATTTTTTATGGCATCACAAAAATTAATATTGACAATATAATTAAATATAACATAATTAAAATTTCCATTGATGTATCTTTTTTCAGTGATGCTCCATTTCAGTTGCAATAATTTGTAATAATAGCTTCCATTAATTTTTCCACAGGTTAATCCACAGGTTTGAGAAAAACACTTGCCATTTTCGCATATTTTATATAAAGATCAATGTTTTTTAAATTTTTACTTTCTGTCATGGCCCAAACTGGCTCACAACAATTTTCACTTTCAGAAAAAAATAAAACATACAGGTATTCATGAAAAATAAAAGAATGTGAATATTATTAAATATTAATATTCCACACAATTCCCAAAAATACAATTATAACCAGATTGTTTGCATTTTTATATTTTTTTATGTCTCGTTGATTTTATATTGTGCAATGAAAAATATAAGCACTTTAATTTACCTGTAAAAATAAATTTATTATGTATCAAGGTCAAAAGTAATATATTCTTTAATTATAAATAAATAAATTAATTAATTCATATATTAATTAATTTTTATAGATTGGTTTACTTGATTGAAATTTACAAATTTTATAAAAAAAAGAAAATTCGAATCGTAAATAAATAAAAAAAAATTCATCAAAATAAATAAAATAAAAAAGTTATTTTAAAAAATTATTTATACGCTTTGATTAATAAATTTGATATTAAAATTCCTATCGGCCCCACTTGGGTTTGCTTGTTAAGTGTTACCTAATAGGCGTTACAAAAAAAAAGTTTAACCTGGTTTTATTAAAAAAAAAAAAATGGTATATTTATATTTTTTTCTGATATCATTAATCCATATTGTATTTTATTTATTTGCAGAATAGCTCGTATACAAATGTTATTGCATCTTGAAGAAAAATCTTGTGCGATCGATTTATTATTTAAAATGTACCTATTTAAATAGTATATAATTATTATATGTAAATTAAAATTTAATTATTATATAACTATATACAATAATAATTTAAGAATAACTTCAATTTCATAATACACATGCATTACTAATTATTAATTAAAATAAAAAAAAGAAAAGTAAAAAACAAGTTGATTAATATATAAGTTAACAACTGTCATAAATAAATAATAATTGATTATTAAACAACACGTCTATTGTCTAATTAATCCAAAAAAATTATTAATTAATTTATGATTTCAATAAAAAATAAATATATTATGTTTAATAGATAAAAAGATCAACCATCTCCTTCATTACTCAAAAAAAAAAAAAAATGTATTAAATCATAATAAAAAACAAAGCTGAGATGATGATGGTGATGATGAATTAAATTCTTTTAGCTGAAAAACAATAATATAATGAAAAAATAAAAATATAAAAAAAATAATTTAAAAATTTATCTATCAAGTTAAATAAATATCCAACAAACATCCAATCATCATTTAATTATTTTTCATTCGCCGCATTCAAACAAGCTATATTATAAAATATATAAAAAAAAAAAAAAAAAGATTGTTAATAAATGAATTAGCGAATTTAAACAAAAAAAAAATCAACAATATATAGACATTTTTGGTCGATTTCTGTTGAATTTTTTCATATTCACCATAATCATCCTCGTCATCATGAAGTCATTAAAACTTATTGATTCTAATTTTACAATAAAATATTTTTAAACTATTTTTTTAATTAGTTGACAAAGATTACGAAATTATTTTTCAAAATTTTCTTTTTAATTTAACTTTCTCTCTTTGTTTGTTTATTATATACAGTTGGCATGTTGAAATAATTATAAAAACAATACAATATAATACAATATAAATACAATACAATATAATAATAATTATTATTAATTATATATATTAACTGGTAAATTTTTGTTTGCACAATAACTGAACTTAGTGCAAAAATGAAATTAATTACAAGAAAAAAATTTAAAAAAAAATTTGTGTATATTCGTGTCTGTGTCTTGTTTGTGTATTTCTAATTAAAAAAAAAATATATATATATGTATATGAATTTGAATAATTTAAAACAGATGTTACCTTCTACATAGCTCTTTTCTCGTATTTTAATTGATCCAAATAAGTTACAGGCTCATCTGTAATTAATATTTTTCGAAATAAAACATTGACAAAAACTGGACAAGATAATATTTGTAAAAAAAATTGTGTCAGTCGGAATAAAAAATATATGGAATTAAATAAAATTAAAAATCAAACAAATGGTAATTGGATAACACCAGGATGGAATGAAACACTATACCAACTTGTAATTTAAATCAATCAAGTAATCATATTAAACAATAATAATAGCAATAGAAAATTAACAGCAAAAGAACATTATTTAAATGTTGCACGTTATGTTGCTGGGCAAAACACAAATTTATCATCAAGTTACCGAAAATTAAGAGGTCAAATTGTGTTTATATATTTATTTTTACGACATTGGTTGTTTGACAGTGTATGACAGTTTTTATTTTAATATTATTATTGAGAAAATTCCTTATTAACTTTTTTTGCTTCTTCTAGTCTCAAAGCAATGAAGACACGCCGTAAGCTTTCCGTAGATGCTTTAATTTTTTTCAATTTTAGTACTGTATATTTCTGATCCAACCATCGGACAAAATGGTACTTTACTACCAAGTTCTTAGACAAATTATGGGGCAAGTTTTTTGGGTTTTTTGGCAGTACCTGGTGAACCAACCAACAATGTACCACTACCAGTTATTTCTTTTTTTTTTTATTGAATCAACAATTATTCCAGCATTCTAGAAAATAAATGTATTGTAAATTACTTTTTTTATAATATAATAATAATATAGGTAAATCAAATATGAACTACTAACCTCTCTTGCACATGTTTGATCGGTCAGGCCGGCTGCTGATTGTATTGCAACACCATTATCATCAAGACCAAGTCCTTTGCTATGTGAATGTCCTGATACTTTTTCTTCTGTTGTCTCATGTACACTACGTCCTTCACGGAATTCACTTGATGGTATTAATAATTGCCGTAATACTTCTTCTTCGTCGTGAGTTAAACTTGGTGATGCAGAAATACCCATAGCTTGAAGATAAAATTCCATTCTTGCTAGTGTTGCAGGATCAACAGCAGGTTTTGGATCCTTTGGTAATGACGAAAAATTTGATGTTGCAAATTGAAAGTTTTCCTCCAATGCTGCTTGGTCAATTGCAGCATGGCTATTTTCTGTCTGTTAAATAAAAAATAAATTTTATAAAAAAAAGGAAATTAAATCAAATAACAAAAATACTTGTGTTAAAATAGTTTGGCTAAATCAACGAGAGTAAAATAGGAAAATGGAAATAAAGAAATAAAAAAAAAAAAAAAAAAANAAAAAAAAAAAAAAAAAAAAAAAAAAAAAAAAGCATCGATTTTGGAGGAGACTTGATGATAAAATTTTTTAGAATATTATTTTGCAATATACATAGATTATACTTTACAGTTGTCATGTTGAATTAATTTTAACAACAATACAATTAATAAATAATTATTAATATTATATTATATAAAAATTAACTGGTAAAATTTTTTTTGAACAATAACTGAACTTTGTGCAAGAATAAAATTAATTACAAGAAAAAAAAAAATATTTGTGTATGGGTTATTGAAAGAACACGTAAAAAAATTGAGGTTGTACAGACAAGACTGAGAGAGTCGTAGCATAGAGTAAAACCGGCAGCAAAAGGTGGTTGACGCACACAAAAATAAATTACATGCTTGTGTGAACAGATTTATTCCTACCGCAAGGTCTCTCGTCATCTTGGGTGCAACAATATATTATCTCTCTCTCTCTTTTTCTCTCTCTCACTCACTTGCACTCAACTGCACTCTATGCCAATATTCGAGAATCAGCCGGCCTGATCGGGCTCGATCGGGCGATCGGGCTCATCAGATGCACGAGTGCCATCAAGCCTGATCAGGCCCCAGTACATGTATGCTCGCCTGTGTGACACATTTGATCAAAAATGGTTAAATCAAAAAGATTACATGAACCAGAACTGGAAAAAAACTTAGTAAAAAAATATAAGGTTACAAGTCAAATGAATTCATCAGGTTCTTTTAGCATAAAGATTAAGAGGGTTAGTTCAAAATAACTGCAGTATAGTCACCCCATACTTTTTAGATTAAATATTGAATTATTGTTTTTTTTAATATAAATGTTGATTATTCGTTTTAGATATACTTTGACCATGATGATGATTCATACGCCAAAAGTAAAATGACAATTGAGCATGTTAATGATGATTGTCTGGCTGAAATATTCATGTATGTGCCAGCATGGGAAAGACCAAAAATTGTATTAGGTAAAATGAATTATTTGATTTAATTTAAAAAATTATTTAGTTTATATTAATTTATATTAGTTTATATTAATTTATCTTTTTAGTATGCAAAAAATGGAAAAGAGCCCTTGATGATTCTTGGTTTAAAGTCAAAAAACTTGAATTGACTCATTGGCAATATGATGAGTATCCAAATTTTTTAATTAAGAAATATCCAAAACTCGATGGACAATTTAATTTTTTGAAAGGACTGCTTAATAAATGTGGCCATTATTTGCGAGAATTAGACTTGTCAGTCTATCCTAAAAGTAACATAGTGCCAGTTATCAATGAATATTGTCAAAACCTAGAAAAACTTCAAATAAGAATTATGTATATTAATGATGCGATGTTAGATAATGCATTTACACGTCTTTCGAAACTCAGAAAATTGACTATTATATTTCATCATTATGTTAAGAAATATATACCTGTTACTTTAATCAATTCATTGTTAAACGTTGCTGATACATTAACTGAATTGAGTCTGTCAAATTGGTTCCCACACAGGGGATACAGGACTTACTTTCCAAAAGAAACGGCTGGTGTGAGTTTAACTTTATATCTATTGTAAAAGAAAAGGAAAAATATTCTTTTTATCCTTTACATTTAGGTACTTATGAATTATTTGTTTTGTAGGTGTTTCTGCAACTAAAAGCTTTGAAAATAATTCACATTGCTGGTATAGGCCCTGACGGGAGTTTATGCGATTATTTGAATTCGACTGACACAGCCTTTAGTGACGACCAACTTTACCGGATATCGAAAATGACTAATACATCAATCTATAAAGATATAAAGGAATTATGCATTAATAATAAAAGAATTGACGATCATTTTTTATATAATATTGCCAATCTCATGAAGCACTTGAGAGAACTTTATATATTTAGTGATATCATAACAGATGCTGGTGTAGTAGCACTTTCAAAGATGAACCATTTAAAAATTCTTAATTTGGGACGGTTTAGTGACGTCACTGATTCTTCAATTAAATTGTTAAAAAATTTGAGAGCTTTATCCGTACCATGGAGCAAGAAAATAACTAATAAATCAGTCACGAAAGTTCTTGAAAATTCACCAGAGATGCAAAAATTGGTGGTTGCGCACTCAGGTGTAACTTTTGAATTTATCGAAAAAGCAAAAGAAATATCAAAAAATCGTAAAGAAAGATTATTACTAACTATGACATGTGAAGATGGTATGTCTACCACAAAATATTATGAATATTTATCAATTTTTTATTTAGACAAAGATAAACCAAAAAGTAAAAATTAGATATTTCGATAGCTATTGATTGAAAACTTGAACGATGTTACAATTATAAAAAAAAAAAACATGCACAATTATTGACAACATATATATTTTTAATGAAAATAATAAAGCTAGAAATAATGTTGTATTATGGATATAGTATTAATTCAAATAATAATTAAATAAACAATGATAAAAAAGCTTACTCCTGGTTATTGATAAATTCTAATTTGCAATTAATAACATCTGTAATTAATATTTTTAATAAAAAATAACAATCATTAAAATTTTATTGCTTTTATTCATTCGTTTTATTGTTGAATAATTAATTTTATATGCTTTTAATAAAGATATAAAGTATTTTCAAGTCAACATGAAACAAAATACTATTGCGTTATGGATTGCTAGTATATCGAAACGAAAAAATTACTATCATACCTACCCAGCACTGGTGAGAACATAACTTTTAAAAAATTATTATTTATTTATTTATTATTAGTTATTTTCTACAAATGACAATACATTTGCATGTTATATTATTTTTAAATCAAAATTTATATATTATTTTTCTTTTTATTAATTTTTTTTAAATAATATCAATTTTACAAAAAAAAAAATTATAGTAAATATTTTTTTCATTTTGTTATTAATGTTTATTTTTTATTGAAAAAAAAAAAAAAAAAATTTCGGTGTTATATATTCATGTCTATTTTATATCAATGTACATAATTTTATAATATTTTTTTAATTTCACCACTTGTTGCTAATGATAATGCTGTTTCACCTACGTTTGATTTTTAATCAATATTATGTTAGCGAAATGATCCAGTAATAATTTAACGATATCAACATTGCCAGCACGTGATGCTGCCATCAATGGAGTTACTTTACTGTGATTGGATATTTCAATATTTGCACCACTATTTAAAAGTACCTGAACAACTTCTAAATGACCTGGACCTTCAAGACCACAACCATATATTAATGGTGTATTACCGGATTTTGATTGACAATCAATATTAGCATTATGAGCCAATAATAGCTTTACAATTTCAGCATGACCGCTTCTGGCTGCTATGATTAACGGTGTGCATCCATCTTTATTGTAATCATCGACATTGGCTTTCCATTTCAGCAGCTCTTTTACAACTGCTACATGGCCCTTATTGCAAGCATACATTAATGGTGTATAACTTGTTGCTGATTGAGCTGTAATATCAGCACCACTTTCCAATAATAATTTGACAATTTCAAGATGACCACTGTCGGATGACAGTATCAATGGAGTGGCACCTAATATATTGCAACCTTTTTCAATGTTTACGTTATTTTTTAAAAATAACTGAAATAAAAAAAAAAACAAAAAAAATACAACAATGAAATATACGAATAATAATAATAAAATATATAAATAATAAAAAAATTACCTTTACAACATTTAAAGAACCAGCTCCACAAGCGATTGACATTAGAGATGCAGCATTTTCTGTTTCATCATTTACAATGTGTCCTTTTTTTAATAATTTTTTAACAATAGTAACTTGATCATTAACACACGCTTCAAATAATGTACGCATTTTATGACTTGTTAGCTGTTGAATAAAAAAATAAATTTTATTAAAAAAAAAAATCAAATCAAATAACGAAAATACTTGTGTTTAAAATTTAAATAGTTTTTTAAACAGTATGGCTCAATCAACAATAGTAAAATAGGAAAATTTAGAAAAATTCAAAAAAAANAAAAAAAAAAAAAAAAAAAAGACATTGATTTTGAAGGAGACTTGATTATAAAATTTTAGAATATTATTTTGAAATATACATACAGTTGTCATGTTGAATTAATTATAATAACAATACAATTAATAATTATATATTAACTGGTAGAATTTTGTTCGTACAATAACTGAACTTTGTGCAAAAATAAAATTAATTACAAGAAAAAAAAATATAAAAAATATTTGTGTATGTTATTGAAAGAACACGTGGGAAAATTGAGGTTGTATACACACAAGACTGAGATAGTCGTAGAGTAAAACCGGCAGCAGAAGGTGGTTGACGCACACAAAAATAAATTGCATGCTTGTGTGAACAGATTTATTCACACTACAAGGTCTCTAGTCTTCAGCTACGGTCTCCAAGGAGCGTTCGCGTCGACTGTCCGACTGTCGCGTTCCGAGACGCTCGTCCCGAGAATACAAGTTTTATGTTATTGGTCTCCAAGGCGCGTTCGCGCTCGGAGCGCCGCAGTCGACAGTCGTGTCTGAACGCTCGACTGACCAAAGTCGGGTCAGGCTTCTGTAGACGCCGGGCAGTCACGCACATATACACTAGTTCTTTAACTGTATGTGTTTAACTGGTAAAGTGTTAGTGCAGTATACTAATGTTTTTATGTTTACCATAGTTTTTTTTAAATTTAATTTACAAAATAGTCAAACTGATGTATATTAAGACAGAAAAATCGATGAAATTTTTTATCATTATTATTTAAATGACCATTTATTAATATTTAGAAATGTCCCTCATTTTTTATTGTATGCAAATCGCTAACAGGTTTTCATTTCTTTTTAATTTTTCTGTCATTTTCTCCTACAATATTTTTAAGTAACTTTATCAGCTATAATTGAAATTAATTTTGTTCTATTATCTATGATATTTATATTTTTATTTTAAAAAAAAGTATAATCATCATACAGCTGCTCGACTGTTTGGAAGTTGTGAGCGCGCCTTGGAGACCACTCGGCTATGAGCGTTCCAAAGCGCTTGATCGGAATGCCCGAACGCGACAGTCGGACAGCCGGCGCAGACGCTCCTTGGAGACCGTACCTTTCTTGGGTGCAACAATATATTATCTCTCTCTCTCTCTCTTTCTCTCTCTCACTCACTTGCACTCAACTGCACTCTATGCCAATATTCGAGAATCAGCCGGCCTGATCGGGCTCAATCGGGTGATCGGGCTCATCCAGGCTCATCAGGTGCACGAGTGCCATCAAGCCTGATCAGGCCTCAGTACATGTATGCTCGCCTGTGTGACACAATTGATCAAAAATGAATAAATCCAAAAGATTACATGAACCAGAACTGGAAAAAAAATTAGTAAAAAAATATAAGGTGAGTTAAAATAACTGCAGTGCTTTTTAAATTAAATATTAAATTATTGTTATTAAATATAAATATTGATTAGTCTTTTCAGCAATACGATCAACATCATAAGGCTGAAAATCAAATTATAACATGGTCCTATAATAAAGAGGATAACAAGGTTAGTCAACAATAATTTTAGTCATGTGTCGCATGCTTGTAAATTAAATATTAATTAATTATTCTTTTTAGATATACCGACACGATTATAATACAACTGAGCGTGGTAATGATGATTGCCTGTCTGAAATATTTATGTATGTGCCAGCATGGGAGAGGCCGAAAATTGCATTGGGTATGTTAAATTATCAAATTTAAAAAATTATTTAGTAATAAGTTATTAGTAATTAGTTATTAGTAATAACAATTAATTTATTTTTTTTAGTATGCAAAAAATGGAAAAGAGCCCTTGATGATTCTTGGTTTAAAGTCAACAAACTTGAATTAACTTATTGGCGATATGATGAGTATCCAAATTTTTTAGAGAAAAATTATCCAACACTCGATGGACAATTCAACTTTTTGAAAGGACTGCTTAATAAATGTGGCCATTACTTACGAGAATTAGACTTGTCAGTCTACGCTCATTGTAACATAGTGCCAGTTATCAATGAATATTGTCCAAACTTAGTAAAACTTCGAATAAGAATCAACTTTATTGACAATGCAATATTAAACAATGCATTCACAGGTCTTTCTAAACTAAAAGTATTAAAAATTATATTTCAATGTTTTGATAATCACCGTACAAAATTACCTGTTACTTTAATTAACTCATTGTTAAACGTTGCTGATACATTGACTGAATTGAGTCTGTCAAATTGGCCCGGATGCATGAGAGACAACACTAAATTTCCAGAAGAAATGACTGACGTAAACTAAGATTCATATCTATTACTTAAAAAAAAAAAACCAAAAATATTCTTTTTATCCTTTACATATAGGTACTTATGAATTATTTGTTTTGCAGGTGATTTCTAAACTGACGGCCTTGAAAAAAATTCACATTGCTGGTATACGCTGGACCTTGAGTTTATTGAATTATTTAAATCCAAGAGCTCTTCCTAAAACAATATTACTCTCTAACGACGATTTTCTTTACTGTGCTACTAATATGACTATCAAATCACTCTTTAGAGAAATGAAGGAATTATATATTAATAATGGAGTTACCGATAATTTTTTATATAATATTACCAATCTCATGGAGCAATTACACTCACTTCATATATGTTGTGGTATGGTCACAAATGCTGGTATAGTAGCAGTTTCAAAGATAAAGTGTTTAGAAATTCTTGAATTTTACGGGTTTAATAACGTCACTGATTCTTCAATTAAATTACTCAAAAATATGGTAAAATTATCTTTACCATGGAGCAATAAAATTACTAATCAATCAGTCACTAAAGTTCTTGAAAATTCACCAGAGATGCAATATTTTAGCGTTATCAACACAGGAGTAACTTCTGAATTTATCAAAAAAGCAGATGAAATATCAAGAAATCATAAAAAAGAATTGACACTAGTCATGTCATGTGAAGATGGTGTGACTAACACAAAACTTGCATATTACAAATATTTAACAATTCGTTATGTTAAAAAACAGAAACAGCAAAATGAAAAATAGATAATAAACTAGATTGATTGAAAGTTTCAACAATCATGAATCATAATTATTATTAACAATATATTTTCATGAATTGTCAGTTAGAAATAATATTAATTTGAAAATAAATAAATAAATAATGATAAAAAGACTAACTCTTGGTTATAGAATAATCTTAATTTTCCTTCCATTAAAAAAAAAAAAAAAAAATTGAATCATTCAAAATCAGCTTACTGTGCCATATACCTAAGTATGTTTAAATTTTTTTTTCAAATAATTTTAATTAGATTCAAATTAAAAACAAATCAATTTTATTAAATTAAATGCATATACCATAAATAATAATAATAATATATATATTTACAAACAATCTTGATAATTAAATAGCTAATTGACAATATCAGCAAAAGAATTGTTGTTATTATGAGATGATTGTTCTTCTGGTTGTGTTGATGTTGGACTTTTTAAATTTTCAATACTTTTACCATGTGATAGACTTGTTGAACTGAGCATAATTGATATTTGTTCTGGTAATGGACAAGCAATCAATAGCTGTTCTTCTGTACTATAATTGGCATAAATAAAATGTGACAATTGAGCAAATATACCAACAACATTATTTCTAATTGGTTTAAATAATATACACTCTGTTTCTTTATTTGCCAAATATAATTGCATTGATTGTTGTATACTTGGTAAACGAAATTTAATTAATCTCAATGATTCACTAACAACTTTAGCAACTTGCTGTGCTTCAATTTTAATCACTTCATCATTATTATTATTATTTTGTTTTGATTGTTCAAGTAATTGATTTATTGGCTCAACAATAATATCTGTACAATGTTGAATGAGTCTTTGACAAGATGCTTTTAATTTAGCATCAACATGTTTTCTTGAATCAATAAGATGTTCTTTCATTCTTGGTGCTCCTTCAAGTAAAAATTCTAACAATGCATTATTTGATAATGCAAATAGTCTTGAACGTTTTTCTAATAAACCAAATGCAGCTGTTTTAACTTTTGAAAAATCAAGTGAATATTCTTTAATTGTAAAATCAACTTGAAATGGAGCAATTTGTTCTCTCAATATTAATAAATGTTTAATTTGAAATAATAATGCATCAATTTCTGTTGATCTTTGTTGAATTTTTTCTTTAGCATTTTCAACACTCTCAACACAAAATGTTATTGCATCATGACTCAATGATTGAAATACTGGTCTATCAACACAACGATAAAGTCGTGATAAACAAACAAGTGTACGTCTAACAGTTGGATACCACATACCATGTAAATCAGCTGGTGAATTTGACACACTTGATTTTTGCATAAGTGGCTCAAATGCAATATGTTTCTGTTGTTGTTGCTGTTCTTGTTTTAAATTTAAACTTTCATTTGATGAGCCAATAACTGAAGGCACAAGAGAAGTAACAGATATTTTTTTAATTCTTGCTTGTCTATCTTCTTCTCTCAATGATTCAGCAATGTCCTCCATCATTTTTAATTTATCAGGATAAGCTAAATCACCTGGTGACGGATTATAACCCTGTATGTCAGACTGTAAATAAAGATGAGCACGATAAACAAGTCTCTCTTGTGCATCATGAAGAAGTTGCAAACAAACATTTCCAAAACCTTCTAAAGCTTCCATATTATTATGTACATGTTCTTCCAACATTTCAATTCTTAATATACAACATATTTCAGCAAGTGTCTCCAAGTGGATTATATTTATAATTGATGGTCTTAATGAATCATACAATGACGTACAAAGACTCTCAAGATACTCAGTAAGTGCTGATGTTTTTTTATCAAAAAATTGATAAAATAATCTGTACTCATCTATGGAAGCATGAAGAAGAAGTGAACATGCATGTCTCACATGACTACAATGATCACCATTGTATTTATCTTTTGCTGATTGTAATCCCATTTGTACACTTGGAATAAGTACCATTCCTCTTTTTGTCAAGTACTTTTGATGACAATCAGCCAATAATGAATCATACTCTTGACGTTTGTATGATCTTTTTTCAATAATATTAACAATTGGTCTCATTTTTGGTAATATTTGTTGAAAACGACCATATAGTAAAGCCATTATTGTGTCTGGTGTGTTGATCAATGATGAATCAGTTTGACCTTGATTATTTAATTCACTAAAATCTTCATTTTGATTTAAAATACTTTTTGTTGCTTCATCCAATAGACTCATTATCCAATTGTGCATCATATTAATAACTCGTGATTGACAATGACGATATTTAACAAGATAAGAACTTGCTTCTTTAAATTTATCATTTTTTTCCATAAATTCAATATTTTTTTCAATTTTTTCAGTTATATCAATAAATGTATCACTTCGTACAGATAAACTTGGTGAATCAAGCTTGTCCATTATGAAATTTGATTCTTTAAAATATTTTGTATACTGAGCAATTTGATTAACAAGATCATTTAGTTTTTCTTGTTCTGATATTAATTGTTCAGTTGCTGAATGTAGTGATGTTGTTTTGCCAGATACAATTGCATATTGACGTGATAATTGTGCAAAATCATCAAGTGCATCTTCAATATTTTTACATAGACTTTGACATTCATCTCTTCTTGTTTTTAATTGCTCTAAATAATTTGAGTATCTTGTATACTCTGATGATTCACATTTTGTTTCAAGAGATGCATATAATTTTAATAATTCACGACATGTTTCTATTTTTTCAATTTGTTTGTTGTTATCATCATGTTGCTGTTGATTTAAAGAATCATCAGTTGGCTTTGATGATGGACTGTCATAATTTTCTATATCTGTTTTCATAACTTCCTCTTCTAGACATGCTATCAAGTACTTTTGTTTATCTGACAGTGGTGCCAGGGCATCCTCCATTCTATCCCAATTTATTAAATTCATATTGACATTTGTTTCTGTCATTTTTATTATTTTTTTTAAACTTTAATTATGTTAATAAATATACCTGCAAAGTTTAATAATTATTATTAATAATATTTGTTTACTTTGTTTTTATTTTTTATCAGGGTTATGAAATAAAACTTACGTTGTTTATTGATAAATCAATGATGGTTTGTTGGACATTATGCAATTATAATTTATTAAAAATAAAGCAGACACTCAAATTATTAATTTACAATTGTTTATAATGTCTTATAACATATATTAATAAATAATATAATAATAATTGTCCACGTCAATATTTACTGTCAAGTGTCAAAGTGTCACCGTGTGCAACCGTGTCTGTGTGTTTTTTTTTCTCTCGGGTTGGCAACTCTGCTCTCTTTTTTATTATTATTTATTATTATTGTGATGACACTCTCCCTCTCTCTCTACACTCATTAAAATTTTTTGGAGGACAGACAATCCTTTTAATTAATTTAAACAATTGTAAAATAAATAAATAAATTGTTTTTCAACCAATCATCAGTAAAAAATAATTAAAAATTGATGAAATATTAAGGACAAATAAAATGTTAAATAAAAGTGAGGTTAACAATTTAACCAATCAATTGTTATCATTGAGTGTTGTGTTTTGAATTTATTGTTGACATTTTTTTATTAAATCTATTAATTAAATAATAAATATTACATGATTTAATAATGAAGAGACACCAGAGAAAGCCTGTCTTAGATTTAAATTCTGATTCATCACGTAAAAAACAAAGTAAGTTTATATAATAAAAAATTATCAATAATAAATTTTATTAAAAAAAATGAAAAATTATTTATTAATGATAAATTTAATTTACAGATAAATATCATCAAAACAATGAACAAATATTAAATCACGATAATGGAGCAATTCCAAGTAATCCACTGTCAAATTTGTTAGAACAATATAATTCTGATAGTGATGGTGATGAAGACAGCAAGCATAATGTAACAGCTAATTCTGGTCGACAACTTGATAAAAAAGTTGATGATTTCTTAAAAGAAATTCAATATATTAATCCAAATACAATGACAACAGTTGACCAACGAGCTAGTGATCGGCCTATAAATATTGACAAAGAAAATTCAGTTGTCCAAGAGGATTCATCACCTTGGCAAGAATGTTTTGATGAATCAACAGGTTATCCTTACTACTGGCATATTGAAACAAATCAGGTTACCTGGGAAATTCCAAAAGAACTTGAATTAAGTAAAAAAAAAATTGACCAAGTTAATTCACCACGTCCTGTATTTGATCCTCAACGTAATTTTACATCAAAAACATATCCACAAATGCAATCAAATATTCCAGAAGGTATGATACCAAAAGAAGTTGTTGCTAGAAATAGAAATAGACAAGTTAATTTACCAAGTACATCAAAAATAACATCAACAAATGATAAAGATAATAAAACATTAAATGACAGTAAAGATGATGATATTAATGATGGTAAAATTGAAATGATAACATCATTTGGAAGTGATGGATCTGATGAATCAGATGAAAGTGTTGATGATGATGTTAATTCCAAGGAAAAAATAATATCAACAGTATTACCATGTACTACTGTTGATTCAAAGCCTAAAAAACGTAAACGAATGCAAAAAATTGGACCTAAATTACCAGAAAATAACTATGATACAATTGCAAATGGACATGATGATAATCCAAATGAACCAAGTATTGAAAATGATGAAAAAAGTAATGAATCACTTGAACAAAATGTTGATGATAAAGAACATAAATTTTCTCTTGTTCCTGGATACGCTGATGATTCTGATAATGAAGATGATCATTCAAATAATAAACCACCATCACAACAACCACAACAACAACAACAAGTATCAACACTATTTCCAATTTCAAATTATCAAGAAAAAGAATTAAAGACTTTTACAAATATAGAAAAGACTGAATTACAACAAAATATTGACTCTGTAGATTCTTGTTCTGCTGATGATAATAATTCAGGTACAATTAAACCTGAAGAATTAAATGTTACCAAAGTTAATATATTTTTGGAAAATAATGAAGCACCTGCTAAACGTTATCAACGAAAACAACGAATAGCATTTGATTGTAAGTTTAAATTTAATTTAAAAAATAGTATTACAAATTTAATTTAACTTTTTTTTTTAATTGATTTTTTGTTTTACAGTGATGCCAAATAAAAATAAAACTACTGAAAATGAAAATAATTGTCTTGAGCATAGTAACAGCAATAGTAATAGTAATAGCAGTATAAATAAATCAGATTTAATAAGAAGTAATGATGAAAGACTTGGTTTTGGTTTTCCAAAAAGACCATCAACACCAGATACCACCAACAATAAGCCTTCTAGCTCAATTGAAGAACGTTCAACTGATTCATCAACAGATAAACAAGACTCCAGTATAAATTTTGTACGTGGTGAAACAATAAATATTTCAAAAAAAATAAATTCTAATAATGAAGAAGATGATGACGATGATGATGATGATGATAAAAATGATGAATCTGATAGAATTGAAACTAAAAATGAAACAAAAATGATTCTTGAAAAATTAAAATTTTTATCTGAAGGATGTCAAGTTGCATCAGCTGTTCAAGTTATGACCATTCAACTTCAGGTAAATTTTTTAATAAAATACAATTTAAATAAATATAAAATAAACATTTTTTAAAATTTTCTCTTAGACATTACTCGGTGCTTGGGAATCTGGTGATTTGAAAAATCATTATCTGGACAATTGGCTGAAGGGAACAAGCCAGGAACTTGGTCGATTGGAAAAAGCAGCAGCTCCATCAGGCTGGGAATGCAAGTGGGACAGGTATGGTATCTCTTGAAAAAAATATTTCTAAATCCAAATCCTTCCTACCTTTCTTTCTTCCATCCTTCATTCCTTTCCCCATGTCTCTCCTTCATCATTTTTTTTTTTTCTTCTACTTTGTTTTTTTTTTTTTTTNTTTTTTTTTTTTTTTTTTTTTTTTAAATTGTTGTCCTTATATTTTTTTAAATGTATTTTCAGTGAATATCGCGAATAAACATGGTGATACCATAGTTAATAATATAATGTAAAATTTTCATGATTTATGCTTTATCTTGCTGTTGTAGGTTTTGGAGAAGCGAACGTTATTTCAGTGGACGAGGTCCTGGAATAGACTACAGTGACTTGTTTTTTATTTTTCATATCATAATGCTAATTTTTTTTTTCTTTTTTTCTCAATAACAAAAATCAAAATTGACAATACTCAGACATGCATCATTTTATTTATTTTTTTTTTCTATTTTTTTTTTATCATAAAAAATATATATTTTTTTTATTAAAAAAAAAAAAACAATTGCACAACTGCAATTGTATTTTTGAATAAATGTTTGAAGGATACAGGTAGGGATTACAGTGAAAAATTCAAAATATTATTAAAAGAAAAAGTGATGTGTCGGGATTTTGTGAAAAAAAAAATATATATATATATAAAAAAGACGAGAGAATTTTGTAAAATTATTTTATTTGTTTCTCATTATTTTTATTTTTGGGGTTGGGGGCTGTTTCTAGGTCATATAAAAGGTACTTTTATCGAAATGAAAGCACTGGTGAGGTGCAATGGAATTATCCAGATGTCATTGGTGGTGCTGAAGAAATGGAACTATGCACAACACCACCACCACAAGATGAGGAAGCCTTCATTGATGATAAATCATGCAGTAATTTAATGCAGCAAGAAGTGTCTGAAAATACTGTTGATAAAAAACAAGATAATAAATTGACTAACGAGCTAGAAAATGTGGTTAACAAACAGTTGGATCACAACAATAAAACAACACCAACAACAACAACAACAACAACCGGTTTGTTTAATTTTATTTTAAAAATTTATACTTTTAAATATATATTAATTTTTATTTAATTAAATTTAGATATGGATACAAATAAAGATGATAATTGTGATGTAAAAAATGATGGACTAGTTGCACCACCTCCACCACAAATATCAAGTCCAAGTCCTCCACCACCACCAAAAATATTTCCTGATGATTTAAAACATGGAAAAAAAAGACGAGTTAATGAATTTGATTCTTCCTCAATGATATCAACAAAAAAAGAAAAAATATCAACAGGTAAATTAATATTATTATTTGAAAAATTAAAATAATAAAATAATTATTGTTAAATTATTTTTTTAGATGTTGATCAATCATTGAGAGTTGAAGAAACAGTTAAAAATATACAACAGACACTATCATCACATTCTCTAGTCGGACCAGTTCATGCAGAGCCACTTCCACCAGGTGTTGATTCACCTGAAATATCATATCCATTAGCTGGTACACCACTTGAACAAACTGTTATTTTTACAACAACACCACATCAACAAACAAATGCATCATTATATGCAGCTGCTGCTCTACAAGATCCAACACTAATGGGACATCATCATCAGGCATTATTGCAAAGTCAGCTTGTTCATTATCCTGCCTATCATCAACATTTACATAATGTAATTGAATTTTTTTTTTTTTTAATTTAATTTTTCAATGATTAATTTTTTATTTAACATGAGTTTTTTTTTTTTGTTTGTTTTATTTAGCAAGCAATATTGGCAGCAGCAAATCGATTAAACAATCAAGAGACTGTTCAATTTGTTTTGGATTTTCCAAGGATATATACAAATACTCAAGTTATTGCTAAACCTCCAATGAAAACAAGCAACGAGACAATGGGATCAGCACTGGATTCATTTTACAGTGATATTGCTTCGTTGGAAAGGCCTCCAATTGAAGCTAAACCAGTTGAAGCAATTATTTACAATACAAATTTACCAGATCGTCCACAGCCAGTATCAACACCAACGTCTTTAACATCAGATAATAATGATAAAATTATCAATGATGCTTTAACAAAAGATAAAGAAAAAAAAAAGAAAAAAGTTTGTACTCATTTTATTGTGTGTTCCTCGTAGAAAAAATCACTTCGGATTTTCTCTGGAAAATAATTTCGAGATTGCTCCGTAAATTTCTCCGTAATTTTTTTATTGGAAAAATTTCTTGATTTTCGAAAATCTCAGTAACATAGAAATCCGGAGAAATTCGGAGCGATCCTGGAGAAACTCGGAGAAAAACCCGAACAAATTTTTTTTACTGTAAATGTTTTAATAATTTATTTATATTTAAAATTAATTGTTATTTTATTTATTTATAGGCAAAAATTGTCATCAGCAAAAAACATAAACAAGTCTCAAGTATGGTGGCTAAATGGCAAAAAGCCCAAAATTATGAAGATAGTAATTAATTTATATACAAATTGTTTTATCGTATGATTAATAAAAAATAAAATTTAATTCAAAATTGTTTCAATCATTTGAACTTTTATATTTGAACAAAAAAATGAAAATTAATAATAACGTTATAATACATATACTTATATAATACTGCTGATTCAACAATAAAAAAAAAAATTGTTGGAAAAAAAAAACATAAATTTTGTAAAATTTAATTATTAATTGATATATTTTATATTTTTTCAATATCTTTATGAAATATCTTTTTCAAATGATCCATGATATTAAAAAAAATATAAAATATATCAATTAATAATTAAGTTTTCAAAATTTATATTTTTTTAAATTTTAAAATAATATTTACAACAATCTAATTACTAAGTAAATATTTGTTAACAAATAACTATAAATTTACGTTCTTTTTTTTTTTTTTTTTTCATGATGAATCATCAATCATGATAAAATTATAATAATTCAAGCGACATTTATAATTATCATTATCTAATTACTCTCATATGTTTAAGCAACAATTTAATTAATTTTTTTTAACGCGAAAAAAAAAATATCAAAATTCAATATTGACATTACGCATTTGGCGCTCTTTTTTGGTTTTGTGTGGCACCACACCGTGGCGCTAGTTACACCTCCATTGTGGGGTTAAACACAAATAAATTCACCAGAATATAATTTAATACTAAAAAAGTTATTTTTTTATTTTACAAAATAATGTTGCTCGTTATAGGAGCGAAACAAGACTGACTAATTTTATTTTTAAATTTTCTTTTTTTTTATTTTATTTTTAATTTTCTTTTCTTTTGTGAAAATTAAAAATTATTTATTTTATTTTATTTTATTTTAATTTTCTTTTCTTTTTTGAAAATTAAAATATTGATTTATTTTTATATATAATATTTTAATCAGAATTTCATATTTATTATTTTTAGTAAATGTAAACAAAAGATTTAATACAAAGAAAAAGGTAGATAATAAATTTGTAATAGAAAAATATGATAGAAAAAATATTATAGAAAAATAATGAAAAAAATAAATTGAGAGAAAAATTAAATTTTAAATTTTAAATAAATGCTTTATGACACTGTAAAAACCTTGTGCAATTTAAGTGTGTTTTACATACTTAAAAAAATAGATTATTTTCTTGCGCATGCGTCGCTATCATGGACCGCCATA
>MKYW01000010.1:1410043-1449122 GCA_015776835.1 Aphidius ervi | reverse complement strand
CATATGCAATATATAATATAAATATTGTTTATTTGTTGTAAATATTAATATTTATTTATTGATTTAACTTTGTGTTTGGTTTAAAAACTTTTTAATGAAATATTTTTTTTTTTTTTGTATGTTTCAGTATGGTGTTGAAAATTTGACTTGATTGTTAATTAATAATCATCAAGTGATTGATTGACTTGATTTTTGTTGAAATTTATTAATTTTTTTGATGTAAAAATGTCAAGTGATAGTGAAAATATGTCAAGACCATCAAAACGTCGTAAATATGTCTTAGAAAGTGACAGTAGTAGCGACAATGATGATTCAGATATTGTTGAATCAACAAATGGCAAACGTCATGTAAAAAAAATACAAAGTGATTCTGATAATATCACAACTGATGATGACAGTGATATTAAACCACCATCAAAACGTAAACCCAATATTATTGAAATTGAAGATTCAGATTTTGACAGTGATGTATCATCATCACAATTGAGTAAGATATTTGCATATAATTTAATCAATATATTTTTAACAATTAATAATTAATAATTTGTATTTAATTTTTTAGTTGAAAGTGATTCTGATGATTGGCAATCAGACTGGCAAAGTTCACATGAATCTGATGATGATGGTGATGAAGTTGTACCTAAAAAATCACGTGTTAAAAAAACTGAATCAACAATGAGGAGTATTAAAAAAATAGAAATATCTGATTCAGAATCAAATGATTCAAACAATGAAAATACTGAAAAATGTCCAATTTGTTTATTACCATTTAAAAAACAACAAGTTGCAACACCATCAACATGTGATCATTGTTTTTGCTTATTATGTTTAAATGAATGGAGTAAAAATGTCAATACTTGTCCAGTTGATCGTAAAGAATTTTCATCAATGATTGTTAAATTACATTTTAATGGTAAAATAATTAATAATTTACCAGTTGAAAAAAAAAATAGTATTGACGTTGAAATACAAGAAGATCCAACATATTGTGAAGTGTGCCATCTTTGTGATCGTGAAGATCGTATGTTATTATGTGATGGTTGTGATCTTGGTTATCATCTTGAGTGTCTTAATCCACCAATGGAACAAGTACCAATGGATGAATGGTTTTGTCAAGATTGTACACAATCAAATCAATCAAATATAGCTGAATCGGTAATTATTTGATAATTTATTTATTTATTATTCTCTTGTCCAAGAAATTTTTAATTGAAAAATCATTAATAATATATAATTTATTTATTTAAATACAGATTGAAATGGATTATGATGAATTACCTGATATAATGGCAGAAGCTCGTAATCTTGGTGTAAGCTATGGACGTACAAGAACAGGTTTACCACGTGAAATTGATTTAACTATTGGATTATTTGGTTCTCATCAACGTGCTTCATCATCATTACATTCACGTATTGTACCACGTACACGTCAAACTGAACGTGTACGTGCAAATATACGTGAACAAGTACGTAGAAGTACACGTGCAACAACATTTGATCCTGATCAACCATCAACATCATCTGGTATTGATTCAATATCAGAAAATAGTAGTAATTCACGTGCAGTACCATCAACATCACGTGGTCGTGCTGTTGCTGCTGATGCTGCTGCTGCTGCTGCTGCTACTCGTCGTTCTAAGCGTATTAGTAAAACTAAAAAACCAAGAACACGTAAAACAAGAAAAAAACGTACAACTAGAAAAAATAAATCTAATGGTGATGATGATGGTGATACTGTTATGCATGAAGTACGAATTAGAGAAATTAATGCTGATGGTGTTGAAGAAGAAACTGTAACATATGTCAAAATTAAAAAATCAACAACAACTAGACGGAAGTCTAAGCGTACTAAGAGAACGCGCAAGGTATTTAGTCATTAAATCATCATTAGAATAAATAAATTTTTTTTTTTTTAGTTCTTTTAACAATTAAAAAAAATAATCGTTGGTTTTTATTTTATTTTTCAATTCATCATAACAATTTAAAACATGTCGTACTTGACAGAATACCAGCAAATTATTTTTTCAATTTTAATCATAACATTTATTATTATTATTATTATTATTACCATTGTCATTTATTAATTATATATATTTAAAATTGTCATTATCATTAGATCTAGTTAAATTAATTTTTTTTTTTCATTTTGCTTTCATTATTTTTCTTCTTCTATTTTCATAAATAATAATAATAAATAATATTGTAATTCCAATATGAAAATTGACGTTTTTTTTTTTTAATTTTTTTTTTTTAATTATTTATAAATAAACTTTTAATTGGAATACATATATATTTATCTTTGATATCTTTTTAAAAACCTACTCCTAACAATAATTAATAATATAAACAAATAAAACAAATAAAACAAGAGAAAAATAAATGAAAAACAAAAAAAAACATGAGCAAGTTTTATAAAAAGAGAAAGAAGAAAAAAACTTACGAATTATTTGATTTTAGAAAAGAAAATCAGGTCGACCACGTCGTCTTCGCGGCTTGGTAACAGCAAAATCAGTTAAAAAACGTTTAGCATTGGCACTGGGTATGATGAATAGAAACACAAGTGTTCCTTCATTATCTGGTCCAGCAGTTAAACATCGTCCAGTTTTATCTGATCGTGTTGTTTTAACAAATTCACGATATCGTGCTGGAATAACTCGAGTCAGTTTATTTGGAAATGATCTTGGTCTTGGTTACAGTCCACCTCAGTGAGTAGATTTAAATAAAACATCATCATTAAAATATAATTTTAAATTAAACAAAAAAAAAAAACAAACAAAAATCTAATACCCAATTAAATAATTAACAGATCTGACAGCGAGACAATCAATCATGATGATGATAATGAGGAAGGTGGTGGTGGTATTGGTGGTCCTGGTTTGGCTTCAGGTCCTTTAGTTAGTGTTCAACCACGTAGATTACCGCTATTATCAAATCGTAATCGTTTGGCACTTAAATCTGGTATACAAAATATTCAAACACAGCCACAACCAGTTGTTGATTTATTATCATCAATTATAAATAGTCAAAAATTTTGGCATTCAAAAACAAAAGATAAAGTTACACTTAAAGCTGATGGAACATTTCTTTTACCTGAAGAATCAAATAATAATAATAATATTAATAATAATAGTAAGGAAAAAAACAATTTATCTAGTATATTTAGTCCGAAAAAAGATAAACCAATAATTGATAATAACAGTATTAATTCTCCTAATCTTACATCAAATCCAATTGATTTAAATAATGTAAAT
The DNA here is from genome assembly GCA_015776835.1 of Aphidius ervi. Lineage (NCBI taxonomy): Eukaryota > Metazoa > Arthropoda > Insecta > Hymenoptera > Braconidae > Aphidius > Aphidius ervi. Next base: position 1,445,871 of record MKYW01000010.1, on the reverse strand, counting down.
TCAAATGATATTATTACACAAGCACCAATGTACAATGGTTCACGAGGAGGAGGTGGAAATGGTGGTAATTTTAGAGGTAATTATCGTGATGGAAATAGACATAGTTATGGTGGAGGTGGTGGTCATAACTATGGTGTTCGTGATTCATCAAATACTGGCAATGGTGGTCGTCATTCTTATGGTGGTGGAATGAGAGGAGGTGGTGGTGGTGGTGGTCCACGTGATTTTGGACCATCTCCATTAATGGATTATTCACAAAATTTTGGTATGCCTTTTCGTGGACGAAATCCACAAAATTTTAGACATGATAATCGTAATCGTATGATGCCACCATCTGGTGCTGGAAGAGGTTTATTTAGACCAATGGATAATATACAAAATCCAATATTTCCAATAAATCCATTGGGACTACAGCCTCCTCCACCTCCACCACCCTTGCCATCGCCATTATCATCATCATCGTCATCGTCATCAGTTACACAAAATCAAACTCAATCATCAACAACTCCAACACCAACAAATCAAATTACAGATAATTCTTTACAAACAACGACTAGTACTACTACATCAACTACATCAACTACGCCGACGACATCATCATCATCATCAGATAATAATACAACACAAGAAGAAGTTAATCCATCTTCTGTTGTACCAAATGAAAATGATGATACTTGTAAAAAATCAACAGTTGCTGATAATAGTAATGATAAAGAGGATGATAATGAGAGTTGTAAAAATAATCAAGTAGAAAAAGAAAAAGACTGTAGTAATACTCAATCAGACAATGAAAAAACTGAGGAAAAAAATGATTCAATTAAAAATATTGATGATGATGATAATAATAAAAAAGATTCTTCAGATGAATTACTACCACCACCAGAACCACCATCAGAATTATTAGATTTTGAAGAAAAAAGTGATAAAGAAGAAGAAGAAGAAAGTGATGGTGAAGAACTTGTTATTGATGATGCACCACGTGAAAATAATGAAAAATGTGAAGATAGTAAAAAAAATAATGACAAATATGATCCATTTGCTGATGGTGATGATAGTGAAAGTAATGAAAGTCATAGTGATTTAAAAAAATCAATAAAAAATAAAAAAAATAATAAAACAACACCACTTGTACCACCACCAGAACCACCAATATTTCCACTTGATAATTTACACAATGATATTAAATATGGTAATAATGATGATGATGATGATGATGAAAATGATAATTCACAATCAGATTGTCCAAATTTTTCAATATATTCATCTGAAACAATGGATCTTGCACGACATACTGAACAAGAATTATCACAACAAATTGGACCACTTGAACCACCACCATTACCACCAATAATACCAGATGATGATGATATTATTGTTGCTGATGTACAAGCATGTGATTTATCAGATATACCAGAACCAATTGATCCATATGTTGAATCATTACAAAAAGAAAGACGTCAATTAAGTAAAATACCATCTAAAAAAATATCAACTGATACCAGAGGTAAAATACAATTTAAAATTGGCAATAAATTTAAAATAAATAATAAAATAAGTTCATTGTATGATGAAATTGATGAAAATATTAATATTCTAATACAACAAGAAAAAATTGATGAAGAAACAAATCCATCAACAACACCACCACTACCGATTGTTAATGATGATGATAATGATGATGATGATGATAAAGCAAAATTAAATCCATCAACAAGTAATATTGATGATTGTAAAATTAATAAAGACAATGAAGTAATTAATAGTAATAATGATGATGATAATGCTGATGTTGCTGATGATGATGACGATGATGATATTGGTGGTATAATTGATGAAGATAAAGATGATAATGATAAACAATCAAGAGAAAGTTTAGTAGATAAAGCTAGTAGAATCAAGGAAATGCTTAGAAAAATTAATATTGAAAATAAAACATTAGATGATTGTAATAAAAATGATGGAGATGATGATGAAGTAAAAAATAATAATTTAATTGATGATAGTTTGTCTTCCAAGACTGATGAAGATGCAGAATCTTCAAAAGCACAATCAGATATATCTAAAATTGATGATAATACACCAGATTTATCAATGGATGGTTTTGATGATAAAAAACTTGAAAAATCAGATGATTTTGAGCTTGAAAAAAATCCAATTGATCATAAAATAACAAATGATAAAAAAGATAATGAAAATAATGATGATAATGTACAACAAGATTGGTATTCTGATGGTGCATATACTCCATGTAAAGATGAACTTCCATTATTACAAGAAAAAGAAAAAATTGTTGCTGATAATGATGATGAGAATAATGATGAAGACGAAAAAATAGAAGAAAAAAATAATAAAGATACTGATGAAAAAAGTAATCATGAAAATGTAAAATTATCACCATTTGAAGATGGCCTGGAGCCAATAACACCACCACCAAAAGATCGTGAAAATGATGATTTAGATATTTGTCAAACACCAATTGATTATGCACGTTTAGGCACCGAGGCAATATCTGAAACAGATGAAGCTAATTTTGATGATGAACCATCAACTCATAATACTAGTAATGATAAAGATCATCATCATTATCATCATCATCGTCATCATCATCGACGTCGTAAAAATAGTGCTAATGACGAAGATGACGATGATGATGAAGATGATAATAATAAAGAAATTGAAGATGGTGAAATAACAAATGATAAAAAAAAATATAATATTAATAAACAAAATGATAATAAAAATGAAAGTGATGATTCTAAAAAAAAAAGAAATAAAAAAGATAAACGTGAAAGAGCCAAGGATAATAATCGTGATAGTGAAAAAAATAAAGAAAATATATCATCTGATAATCAACAAGTATCATGGAAAAAAATATCTAAAAATACAAAAGAACGTTCATATCGTGAAAAAGGTAAACGTTCTGGTTCAAGAGATAGAGATAAATATAATTCAGATAAAGATAAAGAACGTGATAATAAAAAAAATAATAAAAAATCATCAAGTAGTAGAAGTAATGCTGCAGATAAAAAAAAAGAAAGAAGAAAAGAATTACCAAGATATGATGTGAGAAAAATAGTTGCTGATAAACCAGTTAGACAAAGAAAAGATGAATATGGACGTGATATACGTGAAGCAACATCAAGAAGTCATTCACGCGGTGGACGTAGTTTATCACGTGGTAAACAAAGATCATCATTAACACCACCACGTAAAAGTAGAAGTCGTTCATATACACCAAAAAAACAATTACAATCACAATCGCAATCACAATCACAACAACAACATCATCATTCACGTAGTAGATCATGGACATGGTCAAGAAATAAAAGAGATACATCAAGACGACATTCATTATCAAGAACAAGAAGAAAATCACCAAATAGACGTAGATCATTATCAAAAAGACGTACATCAAGATCACTATCAAATCATAGACGTAATCGTAGAATATCACCATCACCATCATCACGTCGTAGAAATTATCAAAAACGTTCACAATCAAGAAAACGTAGATCAAGAACAAGAAGTAGAACAACAAGAAGTCGTACAAAATCACGTTCACGTTCACGTTCACGTAGTTTATCAAAATCACGAAGAAAAATTGATAAACAAAAAAATAAACATAAATCAAGAAGTCGTTCAAGAAGAAGAAAACGTTCATGGAGTAAAAGTCCCATTGGTACATCACGACGTAATGATAAAAAACGTATTAAAAGAAGTAAAATAATAATTGAAAGATCAAGAACAAGATCACGTACACGTGAACGTTCAAGATCACGTGATTGGGAACAACAAATAATTGATAAATCACCAATTGATAGAACTGATAGATATTCAACACGTCATAATACAATTGGTAATATTATTGATAAAGATATTATTAATATTAATCCAAGTGCATCAACATGGAGAGAAAATCAATGGACACCATCATGGTCAAGATCACGTTCACATTCACGTTCACGTACACCACCATTAACACAACGTATGTTGCATGATTCACATGGTATTATTGGTAATGATAATATTGATCATCATGATGATGATGATAATGGTGGTATTGGTGTTGGTAGCTGGTCACCAATTCCAATTCAAACATCTGGTTTATCTTTACAAAGTGGAACAAATATTATTGATAAATCATCATCAGTACTTGATCCAATTGCACCAGAAAATTTAACAGTTATATTAACAAATAAAGATGCTATTAAAAAAAATAAAAAAAAAGATAAACGTACAAGAGAAGGTAAAAAAATACGTAGTGATGAACGTAGAAAAAAAAGTAATAAACGTAATCGTACACCACCACCATCAAAAGAAGTATTTGCATCTGGTGATAATATACTTGTTAGTGTTTGTTTTAATAATGATAATAATAATGATAAATTATCAAATAATAATGCATTACCACAATTGACTGAAACTCTACCATTATTAACAACAACAACAACATCATCATCATCAACAACAGCTACAACAACAGCAGCAGCAGCAATAGAAGGAGAAACAATAACAACAACAACAAGTAGTAAAAGAAGACGTCGTGATGGTATTAAAACAATTGAACCACCAAGTAAAAAGCCAAAGAAAGATAAGGCCAAAGAAAAAAGATTAAAATCACCTAAATCAAGTAGACGTGATAATCCGAAAAATAAAAAAAGAAAATCAAAAGCTGCTGAAATTGCTGCAACTAAAAAACCAGTTGCTGTTATTGATCTTGATCAATCACCATTTAGAGAACAAACACCATCACCAAAAGATATTATTATATTGAGTGATGATGATGATAATGATAATAATAATGTAAATAATGATAACAACATCAACAACAATAATAGTAATAATAATAGTAACAACAACAACAATAGCAGTAACATTAACAACACCAATAATAGTAATAACAACAACAATACCAACAATGACAATGTAGAAGTTGAAAATAGAATAAATACAAATGAACAATTATCTGTTCAAAAAGAACAACAACAAAATCAGCCACAAAATATACAAAATCAACAACAAAATATTCAAAAACAAGATAATAATAATGATAATAATAATGAAAAACAAGAAGAATCTGGTGATGAATTTGTTGGTCCAAAAACACCACCAGAACCTCAAATTAAATTTTCAATAAATAAACAACCAAGTAATTTAAGAACATCAATGATGAATCCACTTCTTGGTGATGATGACGATGATGACGACGATGATGATGATGGAGGAAATCAAACAAATAATGAAAATAAAAATGATAAAAATAATATTGAAAATAAAAATGATGCAAAATTAAATCAAGATAATGGATTATTAAAAAAATTATCAAGTTCAGATAGCCAAGTAGAAAAAGGTATTCAAGAAGAAGATGATGAAGAACAAGTAGTACAAGAAGACGAAGAAGAAAATGAACTTGATGAAGAAGATTTACAAGCATTGGCAATGCTAGAAATGGGATCAAGACAACAAGATAAAAAAAATCATCAAGATGATAATAATAAAACAGATAAATTATCTCATGATATTAATAATAAAAATGATGAAAGTTGTTTAGACAGAAGAGCACAAGATGAATTAGATTTACGTCTTAAAATTGGTCCAAATACACCACCTGATCCTCCAAATTCACCACCAACATCACCAGAAGCATATGATCCATTTGATCCACCAAAATCACGTTCACAATCACCATCATCATCAAGTAAAAAACATGATCATGATATTAATAAAATAACAAAAGATTCAATGAAAGATTCAACGAGTGATAAACGTGACAGTGATAAACCAAAAATAACATCAATGGTTACAATAAAACGTGCATCATCACCACATCAAAAAAGTGGTAATAATACAACAACAAGTAATACAACATTATCAACAGCAACAATAACAAGTATTGCTAATCTTATTAATCCAACATCAGCATTAACATCAACAATTGTATCAACATCAAGTACTCTATTATCAAGTGGTATATCAACAATAACAACACAACAATCAAATGACGATAGAAAAGATAATTTATTAAATAATAAAACAAGTGGTGTTGGTGTTGGTGGTTTATCATCATTTGCAACAATAAATCCAGTATTAGCAACAGTTGCTGCTGCTGTACAAAGATCAGCAATATTTAATGCAAATAATACAACAAGAAATATAAATCAAGCAAATAGTAATCAAATAAAACAACGTACTAATGAAAGAACAACTCAATTACCTAATTTATTTACAAATACAACTAAAAATAATAGTGGTAATGGAAATAATCGTGGACAAAAAATAAATACAAATAGACAAAATGGTAATGATGGAAATTCAGATAATACTGGAAATGATGTTATGGTACTTGATACAAGTTCACCATATTCACCTGGTTCAAGTTTGAGTGATGGTATGTTTGATCCACCAAGTCCACCTACTGGATCTAGTGGTAATCATCATGCATATCATCAAAGATCATCTTCATCCAATACAGCAACTGTTAATAATAAAACATCAAAATCAAATGATAAAAAAGATCCATTTGATTCATTGTTTGGCTCATCATCACCTCCCAGTAAATCTGCTAATAGCAAAAATCGTAGTAAAAAAACAACAGCAGCAGGAGCATCGTCATCATCAGCAGCAAATAAAGGAAAAAAAGGTAAATATAATTGATTTAATTTAATTGATTATATGTATTTTGTTTATTATAAAAATTGTTTAATTGTCATTTAGCAACCAATTCAAAAATTGGAGTTCGAATGGATGAAAATGAATTACAAATTCTTGATGATTTACCAAGTTCAGCTGTTGAGATGCAAGTTAAAGATAAGGTGATGTTTTTATTATTATTAAATATTTATTTTTCACTTGAATATATCAACTAATTTAATTTTATTTAATTCATCTAGTTTTTGAAAAAACTTAATCGACAAGAAAGAGTTGTTGAAGAAGTTAAACTTGTTTTAAAACCCCACTATACCAAGAAGCACGTGACAAAAGACGAGTACAAGGACATCATGAGAAAAGCTGTACCCAAGGTATTTATTTAAATTTAAAAAAAATATATAAACATTATTATAATTATTTTGTTTTTATCAAATTACAGATTTGCCATAATAAATCTGGTGAAATAAATCCCAAAAAAATTGCTCACTTGATTGAGGCATACGTTAAAAAATGTCGAAATAATAAAAAAAAAAGTACAGTCACAATTCCAAATCAAAATTCAGCTAATCCTGTAGCGAAAACGATGAGACCAGTGTAAGTAAATTAGCTATATATTTTTTATAAATAAATAATTGAATTAAATAATGAAAATAATGTATTTTTTAACAGAAAAAATCTTTGGAGTTGATCATCCATTGAGGAGAAACATTAGAATAACTAAAAATTTATATAAAAAATCGGTAAATGAAGCCAGCAATCGATCAGCCAAAAATTCATTCGATTTATTTAAGAATTAATCGCTGTGTAAGAAACATTTTGTGTAAATACTTGACTCTTGTATTTGTATTTAATTATTGTAAGAAAAATAATGATAATTCAATAGTTGAACATTTAAAATAAAAACAGCACAAATTTTGTTGCTTTGTTTAATCTCGTGGATTATTTTAAATAATAAATGGCAAAATTTGTAGCTGATTGTTCTTCTTCGTAGTAATGAAATAAATTAATTTAAAATTCATCCACGAGCAGCTCTTTTTTTTTGTTCGATGATATTTTTATGTATGTACTGATTTTATATAAAAATAAATATCAGTTGATAAATTTTTTTGTGTAACATTGAAAATAAATTATTGACAAATGGAAAATTAAAAAAAAAAAAAAAAAACTATATATTTATATTCATTTAAAATATTTATTTAAAAAAAAAATAAATTCTCATTATTTATTATTATTAATAATATTTTTTTTTTGTTAATTAAAATAATTATAATTTTAAAAATAAAAAATTAAAAAAATTTAGTCAAAATTTTTATGTTTATTTATTTATTAAAATTAAGAAAAAAAACTTTTTTTTTTTAATTTTATTGTTAAATTGTTGAAAAAAAAAAAAAAGAATTATGTAAAAAATGATAAATATTTACAAATTGAGTCATCAAACTCAATGATTATTTACATATTTCATTTGTCTAAATAATGTCTATAAAAAAATTATTTATTTTTGATCGTGAAAATTTTTTTCTGGTCCAGCACCAGTAGCAATAATGGCTTTTCTTGATAATCTCATAAATCCAGATGTTGGATCACGTCCAAAATATTTGACTTTAAGTTCATGATCAACATCAAAACCAAGAGCACTTGGATGAACAACTGAACGTGTATCTAATTGTGATACATGAACAAATGCTGGACGCATATTTGGATGTAATGTAAGCATAACACCATTATCACGCATTTCAACAATTTTAGCTGTATAAATACCACCAAATTCAAATTCTGGTACTTTATCTTCTACTAATAATTCATCAATAATATCTTTAGCTTCTTTCATTGCTGTTTCATTTGGTGCAAATAAAGAAAAACAATTTTCATCTTGATTTGTAATAGTAACACCAGTTATTTCATAAATTCTATTGATATTTCTTCCACCACTACCTAAAAATTTACCTCTTTGATGAATTGGAACTTCAATAATTTCACTAACTGGCATATTTGGTTTACCAATTCTAGGTTTTGATAATGCTGCATTCATAATATTAATAATTTTATTATTAGCAGTATGTGCTCTATTTAAACTTTCCATAATAATTGATAATGGCATTCCTGGTATTTTAATATCAGCTTGTAAAGATGTTATTGCTTTATCTGTACCAGCAATTTTAAAATCCATATCACCCAAATAATCCTCAATGCCTAATAAATCAGTTAATATTCTGTAATCTTCAATTTTATCTGGTGATGAATTATTGTATCTAGTAACAACACCAATAGCAACACCTGATGCTGGTGATGATATTGGTACACCAGCATCAAGCATAGCAAGACTACCACCACACACAGTTGCCATTGATGATGAGCCATTTGATGATAACACTTCACTATTAATACCAACAGTAAATGGATAATCATCAGGAACAATTGGATATAGACCTCTACCACCAAGTGCACCATGTCCAATTTCACGTCTACCAGGTGGTCCAAATTTACCAATTTCATTTGTTGCATATGGTGGAAATACATAATCAAGATAAAAATTTTTATCTTTAATTCCACTTTTTAACATTGATATTCTATCCATTTTAGCAGCTGTCTCAAGTGAATCAAGTGTTACTGTACAATGTACACGTGTTTGTCCACGTTGAAATAATGCTGAACCATGAAGTGATTCATCTTCACCAACAATACATTTAATATCACGTAAATCAGTTAATTTTCTACCATCACATCTTATGTCATTTTCAAATATAAGTGATCTAAATATTTCTTTACTAATAACATTAAATGTTTCAACAACTGCTGATAAATCAAGATCTGATACACTTTTTTTCATTGTTTCAAGTATATTATTTCTAAGATTATTTAATGATTTATCTCGCGACATTTTATCATGTTTATAATCACTAAATATATCACGTAATTTAATTTCAGCAATTGATTTAATTGTATCTTTTAATTCATCAGTTACTTTAATAACTGGTTCATATTCTCTTTTTATTTTACCATAATCTTTACTTAATTTTTTAATACCTTGTATTATTAATTGACATTCTTTGACACCTTGTTTAATAGCTTTTTTAACATCTTGTATTAATACTTTATCAGCATAACCATCAAGCATAACAAGATTATTATTATTAACAGCAGTAACAATTAATTCTAAATTACTTTTTTCTCTTTCATGTCTTGTTGGCATAATAACAACTTCATTATCAATAAGACCAACTCTAACAGCAGCAACTGGTCCATTCCATGGTATATCTGATGTTGCAAGTGCTAATGATGCTGCATTTATTGCCAATACATCTGGATCATTTATTCCATCTTTAGCTATTGGATGTGAACTTAATTGTATGTCATATAAATAATCAGATGGAAATAATGGACGTACTGATCTGTCAATATAACGACTTGTTAATGTTTCTTGATAACGATTTGTTGGTCTTTTAACAATGTGACGTAATTCTTGTTGATAATCAACTGTTAATGGTAAAAAACCACTTGATGTTGATGTGTGACTTTTGCTAACACACGTGGATAACACGCGAGTATTTCCCATCTTCACAAAACCGCTCCCATCAGCGAATTCAATTATTTTGCCAGTTGCCAGTGTCATTAGTTTTTTTCTAATTAAAATAAATACAATTTGTTTTATTAAAAATTATAAATACAATTATTTATTTATTTATTCATGAGCTATCATAGTATTTTGATTTTTTGCTTACCCATTTGACAATGTCACTTCTGCTTCTGGCATGTCCCATTTATTTGCATATAATCTTTTTATATTGATACACTTATTGTTGTTATTTTTAATTAATAACAATTGTTTATTGTTACGGAGTAACCTCAAATTTTGTAGACCCGGCATGTTGAGAATTGAAATGACTGTTGTGAAATAAAAAAAAAGAAATAAATAAAAGACAGAAAGAGAGGAGAAAGAAGAGAGAAGAGAGAAAAAAAATATAAATACAGCGGGAAAATATATATTAGTTGCCATTTTCCCCACTTCAAAAAGTACTAGATATATAAAAAATTCAAATTATTATAAATCGGAGAGAGAAAAGCATATTGAAATTTTTTGCCGGGGGGAAATCTGAAGACTAATTATTTTCTCAATCATTTTATTTTATTTTAAATAAAATTATTATTTTTGACAATTATTATTATATTACAAGAAATGCCAGTATATTTTATTGAATTTTCAGATAATCAGAGATTAAAAAATGTGTGTCATATTTAGTTCAAAATTAGTACTGCTATATGTTACAAAACAATTAATAAAATTAATGAAAATTTATTGTGTGTTTCTTGTTTCAAGCTTTTAAAAATATTTTTTAAATTTATTCTCGCTAGATTAAATTTATTATTTCCAATATTAAACAAAGATAGTTGCGTTAATAAAATTGGGAAGTCTTGCATTGTCTATGTACACCCTGATAAAAATAATTTATCCGATATTTTTCCGATTTTTTTCCAATATTTCTCCGCTTATCTTCGTATTACTCCGATTTTCTTCGCTTTACTGCGATTTTCTCCGCTTTACTCCGATTTTCTCAGCCTAATGTTGAATTAAGATTTTGAAGATAAATCGGTACTTGTTTGAGTAAAGGGTGATTTGCTTACCGTAATACCATCTTCTTCTTCAGTAAAATAGCCTGTTGCAGAAAAATGGAATTAGTCTGGTTACTGGCAGTTTGTGCACGACACGATTTACCAATAAATTCACCCTTGTAACTGGAACAAACTGGATGTATGATTTTTACTAACACACGTGTGTTACCCATTTTTACAAATCCACTTCCATCAGCAAATTCAACTAGTTACTTGACAAGAAATGTCAGTATGTATGACAGTTTTACTATGCTACTATAGTACCAGTGGATTTTTTTGGATTTTTGATATGATATATTTTTTTTTAAATATTTTTTATGATTTAAATAGTAGTTTTTATTATTTACATAGTAAAAAATTTTTAATATTTAATGTTTTTAAAAAAATATTATATGATATCAAAAATCCGAAAGCATCCACCGGTACTATAGCAGCATAGTAAAACGTAATATTTTTTTCTCTCAGTGTATTTTATTGAATTTTCAGATTATCAGATACTAAATAATATGTGTCTTATTTGGTCCTAAATTAGTACTGCTATATATGTTATTTTTTATCAATTATCAAAATATGTTATTGTTGAAGAATATTAAAATATATTGGTGGCTTTAAAAATTAAAAAACGAAAAACATAAAAACAATTTGGCCCGACAAGTTTTTATTTTTAAAGCACTCGTGTTATCAGTGATGACAATGTGTAAGTGTTTGTGGGAATTGAAAATTGAGCTTGGTCTTGCTGGTGTGTCCAGCATAATAATTTTAAAATTTATGATCAGTTCAACAGTCTCACCTGAGCAGCCAACAACATGAAGTGGTTTTTATTTTTCGTGGTTCTCATCTCGTTGCGTATATACGCATATGGTATGATTTAATTATATAAAATACATAAAATATAATTATATTATAATTAATCAATGCACTGATAGATTGTTGAAAATAATTTTTATTAATTTACTTTTTTAAATAATAATAGAAATAATAAATAATGAAATTCTTTAAAAAAAAAAAATTGTCCCTGTTATTAGAAGCATCGATTATTCTGTAGAAAAATAAATTATATAATGTTAAAAAAAAATTAATTCAACTCAATAAAGCTGAGAAATAAAATGAAATATATTAAATTCAATTAAAACCTCAGTGATTAAATAACTACGTATACATTTATCTAAAATATTGTTTCTCTTTTTTTGTTAAATTTATACTGATAACAACGAAAAAAAAAAAAAANTATTTTTTACTTGAAAATTAATAAATAAATTAGTATGGTTTTTTTTTTTTTTATTTCTTTTTGTCAACTAGGTAACTGATAATTTTTTTATCGCCCGAAATTTTTTAAAAATATGTAATTGATATGTAAAATTGATTGCTTGTACACTAAAATATTTAAATCATAAACTGATTTTATTTGTCATTTTTAATTAATACATTTAAATAAATAACATTATAAATTAAACATGTATATAAATTGCAGGTAAAAATATTACGATGTGGGTCAATGTCAATGACACAGTTGATTTAATTGTTGATAGAACTCATAAAATATACAGTTGTGAAGTAAAACAATATTCTAATAACACAGAAATCGACGAATTTATAAAAAAATACGATTTAATTAGCCAAGGGAATTGGACGTTGGAAAGAAAAGATAATGATGTGACTTACTATTTTGAATTATTGGATTATTATCAATCATGCTCATTTTCAATTTCACCTTTTCCAAGATTATTTTATGGACGTTGGATCGTTAATACCACTACTTTTCATCCACGTAAAAAAAAACAAGATCAATATAAATATGCTTTTCAGGAATTTTTTTTTCAAATTCCCCCAGCAACGGTATTTAATATATTTAATTATTTTTTCACGCAATAGAAAATTAATATTTAAAATATACTTGTGAAATAATATATGTATACTAATTTACAGGGAAGATTCGAGAATTCAACAATTGATCTTGAATCTACAAATGACCAAGGTAAATTGCTCAAATTTATTGTTTTATAATTAAATACATTTTTCAATTATTTACTATGTAACTATAATTTTATTATTTACAATAATGATAACAAGTTCATTAATATACTTTAAAAGATTTAGACAGAATGTTTAATTTATACAGTGGGAAATATTATTTTGTGATGTGGCAATAATGTGACGCACCTACATAGAAAGTGTCCAGACACAAAGTGATTTTATATTTTAATAATTTCTATTTTCCTAAAAACAAAACAGCACATCAGTCATACCACGTTCCTTACATGACTGATGTAGTGATAATTATCGAAACAGCATAGGTATTATATAGGCCTCGTTACAACTAAATAAATATTTTTTTCCGGTTCATGTAAATCAGAAAATGGCCAAATTAAAGATGTTTTCTGTGTGAATAATAATCCACTTTCACTGAGACCAGAAAAAGTATTTGGACAAGTTAAAAAATGCTCAGCAATTTATTATTTTGGTATTGAAGAAGAAGAATTGAATTTAACAAAAAGCTATCAAATTTATCCAAATACAAATGAGGAAATGATATTTACTGGAAATAACAGGAGCTGTCAATTTAAAATATTTCAAATGGAATCTGATTTCTCTTTGGATGTACGTGAAGAGTATAAGTTGTATGACAGATGGGAAATTACAACGGATTATGAAAACCATCAATTGGAAAATAAAACTTTAACACAAAACTTTAATATTCATTTTATTGAGGTATAATAATTTTATCAATAATATTGTGTAAAAAAATCCAGTGGCAATAATAGGTTCGTATCATCAATATACTAATGATAATATTTCATTTTTATAGAAGTATTTGCTCAAAAAACCGATGAAACAAGGATCAATGTATCTTCAAATAAAATTCGGTTCAAAAAACACTACCATTCCAAAGTTTCAATGTCAATTTGACGCTGAAGATAAACAAACAGAAATAGTAAAAAAACTTTAATAAATAAAATAAATATAAATACAAATTGCACATTTATTATTTCAATTTACAATGTTTTATTATTATTTGATTGTTTCAAGCATATAAATTTAAATTTCATTAAACATAAATGCATGTATAAATAAATTTCTTGTAATTGGTTCCAGATAAAAATACTAGATTACAACGATAGTCTCCCTTTACAAGATGGTTTTTATCGTCAAATTGACTACGAGCTCGCTTATGGATATTTCTTTAATTTTAAGTATCATGGATATTATGACTGCGTACTTGAAAAAGCAAATGAAGCTGATGAAATATATAATTTTGAAACAGAAAACCCTGCATCACTTGGGTATCTAATGAAATTGTTTGACCGTCTACCAGATCAAAACGATTTCACAGATTATTATAATATACGAGTTATTGAAGGATCACTGTTTCCATGTTGGATAACGTGTAATGTTCCGTCCAATATACTTAGTGAAATATTACGAATTATTGTTGAAATGCCAAATGGTACTTCAGTTGGAAATTTATACAAGGAGTCCGAATGTTTGATCCTCTTAGCCAAACTTGGATCCGGAGAGCAATTTGCCAGGGAAGAAATAGATTATTTATACAGAAACGTGTCTATTTTTGACAACGGTATTTGGACATTACATTACCACAAAATGTTATTGACAGATCTTGAATATCCTGTATTTACAGCATTTTATTCAGTCACAACTTGGGGTAAAGTTTAGATAATTCAATTATTTTAAATTCATTAGACATATTTTTTACTTGTATAATTAATTATAATCATGAATTACATATATATATTATTATTTTATACAGATTCAACTCATGTCAAAATTATTGTAGATATGACAACAGAAAATTCTAGTATCTCAATGTATAATATGCAGAAGAATCCAAAAAGATGTTTGTTCATGTCAACCAATGGAATTGTTATTGAAGAATCTGAACCGAAAAATCAAACGATCGAGTAATATAAATTTTTTTTCACTTCAAAATATGAATTACCTTAAAATATTGTATTATTTACAGAGAGCAGGAACTTTTTTTTACTCCAGAGATAGACAGCCTCAGTGAGTGTAAATTCAAAATAAATCAATCGTTGGAAAATAATTATGGACTGAAAGAGTTTTCAATTGATTATGAAAATTTTACTATCAATCGAACAATAATTTTGCATAATTTTTATGGTATAAAAAAATATTATAAAATATCAGATATGCACGAAAAAAAAAGCCACTTTGTAAAAAATGACGACGAATTTTTGGTATATATAAATTAATATTTATTACTCAAACATAACTGCAGCTAGAATTGTGTATATTAATTTTACTTTTCATAAATTACAGGTAAATTGTTCCGACAATAGACCACTTTTATTTTGTAGAATTCAAGCTCCAACTCAGCAAATAACACATATAACTGACAAGGATAAATTGAAAGCAGGTAATTGTTCAATGCTCGTTAAAAATGCAAATATATTAGAACACAATGGAACTTGGAAATGTCAACTAGCCTTTGATGAAAGCAACATTGGAAGCACAATTATTGAATACTATTTTTCGGTGCAAATCAGAAGTAAGATTATTTTTTTTTTTTTTTTTTAATAATTACAATAAAAATTATCTTGTATCAATTTAATATTTTTTTGTCAACAGATTTTTATGTTAGATCTCAAATTGAACATGTTAACGGAACTGATGAGAAGATAAATGGAATAATAATAAAACAAGTAGTTTTTCATTATAGTATATCAAATTATTTGGAAGCGTTTGAAAATGATTTAATTGGAGGTCATCGAATTGATTATTGCTTGTGGAATCATCCAAATGGATCCATCATTACCAAAAGTTCAAATGAATACACAGTTAATACTACTACTCCATTTTCATGTGACCTTACAATAGACAGTAAAATTTTTTTACAATTTTATTGTATAAATATTCACATAATTTAACGAATAAATAAAATTAAAACATTACTATTGTTTAATAGGTATCTATGCAAGAGACATCGGCAATTGGACTTGTAGCCCTCATCTAAAACTTTTGACCAACTTAAATTTGCATTATACTTTTCACTTGGTTGAACTTCCAACAATGTTCATACTTAAAAGTATAAATTGTTGACTAATAATTATAATCATGTATATGTATAAGATCTTGAATTTTTTTTTTCTTTTAGAATATGAAATTACTCCAGAGCTGAAAAGTAAGATTACTACGTACGATGACTATCACAATATTAGATCAACTGGTCCTGGTCTTGATTGTCACATATCTCCAGCAGTTAAAGCACAGATGATTAATTGCAAATGGACTAAAATGCATGGCACTATTAATTTTACAGCTGGTGATATTGATGATTCCCATTATTTTCCTCGAAAAAAAAACTCTGTATGTGAACTACGATTAACTGGTAAGTTTATATTTATATTGATTATGAATAAATGCAACTTGTATATCATAATATTTATATTTAATGTCGATTTAATAGAGTGGGTAGAATCTGGTGATAAATCGGATTATGGAAAATGGAGATGCTGCGTTGACATTGTCGACAGTGTTGAACCAACAATTTGTCAGGACATTGAATTGCCAAATGTATATAGTTCTCCAAAAGAAGAAACTGGAATTTTTTATATTTTAATTTCAATCGCAATTATTTGTTTACTTGTTGTTATTGGCTCTTGTTTTTATTTTATTATAAAAAAATTGAAAGAAAAATTAGAAAAAAAAAGAAAAAAAAAACAAAGACAATCAAGAAGATCAAGATCATCACGTCGACGAAGGAGAGCAAGATCAGCAAGTCATCAAAGTCGAGCAAGATCATCCAATCGGCAAAATCAAGCAAGGTCATCAAGTCATCCACGACAACCAACATCATCGTTGCCATCAATTTCTACAAGGATGCGAGCAGAACCAAACATATATGTCTAATATTAAAATAATTGTAATAAATTCTAGAAAAAAATTTCCCATAATCGCATGTCATTTCTGACAATTTCATTTTGTGTTTATTTTTGTTGGTTTGAAAATTTTATTTGCTGTTTAATCATTGAATATATTGACGTATACTCAAATCAATGCAAAAATTAAGTTGCTGAGATTGAAATACTCATTTATTGACGATGAATATTATTTTTCAAGTTGAAAATTAAATAAATAAAACTGATAATAAAAAAAAATAATAATTTTCCTTATGATGTACTGATACCGATTAGAAAAAGCTCCCAGATTTGTTTAGATAATAATAGGATTTGCTCCATAAATTAAAAAACAATTTTGCCGTTAGAAGTTAGTTGTTCAAAAAGAATAAATATATTTGTTCAAACTTTACTGATAACAAATTGGAAAACTTATCCGTTCTGTAAACAAAAAATATAATTCATGTTCAATAAAATATAACAATATTAAATTTATTTATATTTTTTATAAATTAACAAATAATGATGAAGAAGCTTTGTATTTTCGAAAAAAACATGATTGTGTTATCTCTTATCAATCATCAAAATATGTTATTGGCTTCAAAAGTTAAAAAACAAATAACATAAAAATAACTTGACCCGAAAAGTTTTTATTTTTAAACCATTCGTCTTATCAGTGATGACAAGGTGTAAGTGTTTGTGGGAATAGAAAATTGAACTTGGTCTTTGCTGGTGTGTCCATCATAATAATTCTAAAATTTATGATCAGTTCAACAGTCTCACCGGAGCAGCCAACAACATGAAGTGGTTTTTATTTTTCGTGGTTCTCATCTCGTTTCATATAAACGCATTTGGTATGTTTATTCATTTAAAATACATAAAATATAATTATATTATAATTAATCAATGCACTAATATATTGTGTAAAAATAATTTTTATTATAATTCCCTTTTTTAAATAATATTAGAATAAAGTGTTTTTTTGAAGAAAATTAAAAAAAAAATTATACAATTGTCCGTGTTTTTAGAAGCATCAATTATTCTATAAAAAAATAAATTATATAATGTTAACAAAAAAAAATGATTCAACTCAATAAAGCTGAGAAATAAATTGAAATATAATAAACTCGAATATATTTTATTTAAAAATTTTTTTTTTATTTAAATTTATACTGATAACGAGAAAAAAAANTTCTTTCATTTCTTTTTGTCAACTAGGAATTTTTTATTGCCCAAAATTTTTTAAAAATATATAATGTAAAATTGATTGCATGTACGCTAAAATATTTTATTTATATGTTGGTTATACAATTTGTATAATAATTATCCGATGAAATATTGTTTAATAATAATAATAAATAAATTTTTTGTCAAATATATATAAATTGCAGGTGAAAATATTACGATGTTTGTCAATGTCAATGACACTGTTGATTTAATTGTTGATAAAACTTTTAATATATACAGTTGTCAAGTAGAACAATATTCTACAAACGGATCGTTTATAAAAAAATACGATTTAATTAGCGAAAAGAATTGGAAGTTAGAAGGAAAAGATACTAATGTGACTTACTATTTTGAATTATTGGATTATTATCAATCATGCTCATTTTCAATTTCACCATTTCCAAGATTTTTTTATGGACGTTGGGTCGTTAATACCACTACTTTTCATCAACGTAAAAAAAAACAATATCAATATAAATATACTTTCCAGGAATTTTTTCTTCCAATTCCCTCAACGGTATTTGATATACATATATTTATTCATTCCCACAATAAAAAATTGATATTTGAATTATACTTTTAATACATATAATATGTATATTAATTTACAGGGAAAATTCGAGAATTCAACAAGTGATCTTGGATCTACAAATGACGAAGGTAAATTGCTTAAATTTATTGTTTTATTTAAAACATAATTTATTGTCTTAATTATTTAATGAATAAATTATTGTTTTTCTATTCATGTAAATCAGAATATATTAAATGTGTGAATAATAATCCACTTTCATTGAGACCAAAAAAAGTACTTGGACAAGTTAAAAAATGCTCAGCAATTCATTATTCTGGTCTTGTTAAGGATGAACAACATGACAATCATAAACAAAATAAAAGTTATCAAGTTTATCCAAATACGGATGATGGAATGATATTTACTGGAAATAACAGTACTTGTCAATTTAAAATATTTCAAATGAAATCTGATTACTTTCATAATAGTAATAGGTATTACGCATCTTATGACAAATGGGAAATTATAACGGATTATGAAGACCATCGATGGAAAAACAAAACCTTGAAACAAAAATTTCAAATAAATATTAATATGATTTGGGTATAATGATTTTATCAATGATATTTGTGTAAATAAATTGAGTGATAATAATAGATTTGTAGAGTCAATATACTAATGATGATGATAATTTATTTTTATAGAATTTCGATAATGATATTAGAGAAGAGTTTGCGCGCAGACTGTTTGTAGAACATGGATCAACGTATCTTCAAATGAAATTAAATAATTATTTTGACAACAGTACCATGACAAAGTTTCAATGTCAATTTGACGCTAGAGATGGACAAACAGAAACGGTAAAAAAAATAATTATAATTTTAATAAATAAAAATACTCACAATATATTAATACAAATTGCACAATTATATTAATTTACAATATATTATTATTATTATTATTATTATTAAATTGTTTCAAGGATATTAATTTAATTTTCATTAAACATAAATGTTGATAAATAAATTTCTTGCAATTGGTTCCAGATAAAAATACCAGAATACAACGACAGTCTCTCTTTACAAGATGGTTTTTATCGTCGAATTAACTATACTCTTCACACAGACATATTGATTTCCAACAGAATGTGTAAAGACGCTTACGGATATTTCTTTAATTTTAAGTATCATGGATATTATGATTGCATACTTAAAAGAGCAAATAAAACTAATGAAATATATAATTTTCAAACAGAAAAAACTGAATCAATTAAATATCCAATGAAATTGTTTGTCCCATTACCGAATCCAAACAATTTCAGACATTATTATAATATGCCAGCTATTGAAGGAACACTGTTTCCATTCTGGATAACGAGTAATGTTCCGCTTGAAAGACAATCAGATGAATTACACGTTATTATTGAAATGCCAAATGGTATTTCGGTTGGAACTTTTTATACGATGATCGAAGCATCTTTAGTTATAGAAGATTTATGGGATGATGGAAAAGCAGCCAGAAAATACATGAATTATTTATACAAAAAGGTGTCTATTTTTGACAACGGTATTTGGACATTACATTACCACAATATGTCATTGACAGATTTTAATAATCCTGAATTTACATCAATTTATTCAGTCACAACTTGGGGTAAAGTTTAGATAATTCAACTATTTTAAATTTATTATACACTGTTTTTACTATTGGATAATCAATAATCATGAATTCTTGATATATAATATTTATTTTTATTTGCACAGATTCAACTCATGTCAAAGTTATTGTAGATATGACAACAGAAAATTTTAGTATCTCAATGTATAATATGCAGAAGAATCCAAAAAGATGTTTGCTCATATCAACCGATCAAATTGTTATTGCAGAATCTGAACCAAAAGTTAAAACGATCAAGTAATATAAATTTTCTCAATTAAAAAAAAAAAACTACAAATGGCCTTAAAACATTGTATTACTTACAGAACACAGGGATTTTATTTTAAGATATATATAGACGACGAGATAGATGACCTCAGTGAGTGTGAATTTGAAATAAATCAATCATTGAAAAATAGTTATGGAATGAAAGAGCTTTCAATTGATTATGGAAATTCTACAATCAATCGGACAATAATTTTGCAAAATAATTTTCATGGAATAAAAAAATATAATAAAATATCAGATATGTACGAAAAAAATAATAGGCACTTTGTAAAACATAACGATGAATTTTTGGTATATAAACTGATATTTATGAGTAATAATTATTACTCAAACATAGCTGCATCTATAGCATCGTATATTAATTTTTTTATTTCATAAATTACAGGTAAATTGTTCCCACAATAGACCACTTTTATTTTGTAGAATTCAAGCTCCAACTCTAGAAGTAACACACATAACTGACAAGGATAAATTGGAAGCAGGTGATTGTTCGATGCTCGTTAAAAATGCAAATATATTAGAACACAATGGAACTTGGAAATGTCAACTTGCTTTCAATGAGAGCAACATTGGAAGCACAATTATTGAAAACTTTTTTCCAGTGCAAGTCAGAAGTAAGATTATTTTTTTTCAACAAAGCAATTATTATAGAATTTATATTGTATATAAATTTAATATTTTTTTCATTTCAACAGATTTTTATGTTAGATCTCAAATTAAATATATTAACGAAACTGATGAGCGGATAAATAATACAATAATAAAACAAGTAGTTTTTCACTGTGAAATATCAAATTATTTGGAAACGTATGACAATGATTTAATTGGAGGTCATCAAATTGATTATTGCTCGTGGAATCATCCAAATGGAACCATCATTTCTAAAAATTCAAATGAATACACAGTCAAAACTACTACTCCATTTTCATGTGATCTTACAATACACAGTAAATATAATAACAAGCACTTTTTTACAATTTTATTTTATAATCTCTCACATAATAAATAAAATTAAAACATTATTATGGTTTAATAGGTATCTATAAAAGTGATATTGGCAATTGGACTTGTAGCCCTCATTTAAAACTTTTGACCAACTTAAATTTGCATGATACTTTTCACTTGGTGGAAGTTCCAACAATGATCATACTTAAAAGTATCAATTGTTGACTAATTATTATATTTATGTATAGGTATATAGAAGATTTTATAATTTTTTTTTTTTTTAGATTATACAATTACTCCAGAGCTGATAAGTAACATTACCTTGTACGATGACCATCTTCATATTAGATCAACTGGTCCTGGTCTTGATTGTCACATATCTCCAGCAGTTGAAGCACATATGATTAATTGTAAATGGACTAAAATTAATGGTGATGATAATAATTTCACAGCTGATGATCCTGATGGAGGAC
The DNA here is from genome assembly GCA_015776835.1 of Aphidius ervi. Lineage (NCBI taxonomy): Eukaryota > Metazoa > Arthropoda > Insecta > Hymenoptera > Braconidae > Aphidius > Aphidius ervi. The sequence goes on along the minus strand of MKYW01000010.1, from coordinate 1,423,642 downwards.
ATTATGTTCCTCGGAAAAACAACTCTGTATGTGAACTTCGATTTATTTGTAAGTATATATACTTATATTGTTTATGATTATACTCATGTTGGAACAATCACTAATATTCTTATGTATAATCAAATGTCAATTTAAGATTTGGAAGAATCTGGTGATAAACTGGATTATGGAAAATGGAGATGCTGCGTTAACATTGTTGACAGTGTTGAACCAACAATTTGTCAGGACATTGAATTGCCAAATCTATATAGTTCTCCAATAGAAGGAATTGAAATTTATATATTTATTTTAATTGTAATTATTTGCGTACTTGCTGTTATTTGCTTTTGTTTTTCAATTAAAAAATTTCAAGAAAAATTAGAAAAAAAAAGAAAGAAAAAACAAAGACAGTCAAGAAGAGCAAGATCAGCAACTCATCAAAGTCGAGCAAGGCCATCAAGTCACCCAAGACAACCAACTACATCTTTACCATCAAACCAACAAGATGCACAAGCTTCACGAATAATTTCTGCAAGGATACAATCAGAGCCAAACACATATGTCTGATAAATACATATAATTACTAATTTTCAAATTTATCAAAATGATATAATATTCTAATTATTGATTTAATTGTAAATATTAAAGAATGGTATTTTTTTTCATTTTTTGTCATTATTGCTTTTTTTATTATATAATAATTAATTTTGAATATTAAATTTGATTATAACACAACAATTTATTACAACTATAACAAGATTTTATTTTTAAAATTAAAATTCATCTTTTTAAATATTTTTGTTTAATAAATCAATGATCGACTTAATATGTTTTTAATTGGAATAAAATTAACATGGTCCCAAAATTATAATTGAGTTATAAACAAAAATGTTTTACATGAAATAATATGCAAAAGTCGTATAAAAATGATATTTATGTAGTATAAATCACCTTGGGAATTAGTATATATGGAAAAATGAAAGCGATTATAATGGTTTATTAAAAAATATTATCGTTACATTTAAAAGTAAAATACAACAAAATAATAATAATTTATTTAGTTTTCATTGAATTTATAGTGTATGTTGTCAATTCATGATGAAAAATATAACGAAACGAAAAAAATATTTTATCAAAAACACTGACAAGTTTTTATTTTTTAACCACTCGTGTTATCAGTGATGACAAGGTGTAAGTGTTTGTGGGGATAGAAAATTGAGCTTGATCTTACTGGTGTGTCCAACACAACTCAAAAATTTATGATCAGTTCAACAGTCTCACCTGAGCAGCCAACAACATGAAGTGGTTTTTATTTTTCGTGGTACTCATCTCGTTGCATATAAACGCATATGGTATGTTTATTTATTTAAAATACATATAATTATATTACAATTAATCAATGCACTAATATATTGTTACATATAATAATTTTCAATTATATTCACTTTTTTCAAGAATAATAGAATGAAGAGTGTTTTTGAAAAGAAAATTGAAAAAAAAATTATACAATTGTCCGTGTTTTTAAATGCATTAATTATTCTATAAAAAAATAAATTATATAATGGTAAAAAAAAAAATAATTCAAATCAATAAAGCTGAGAAATAAATTGAAATATAATAAACTCGAATATATTTTATTTAAAATCTTTTTTTTTTTTATTTAAATTTATACTGATAACAAAAAAAAAAAGCTATTTTTAATTATAGATAAAATTAATATTTTATTTTTTAGTTGAAAACTACTCAATGAATACGAATGGTATCTTTTTTTTTCACTTTTTTTTTTTTTGTCAACTATAGGTATATAACTGATAATTTTTTTATCGCCTGAAATTTTTTAAAAATATATAATGTAAAATTGATTGCTTGTACACTAAAATATTAAAATCATAAACTGATTTTATTTGTCATTTTTAATTAATACATTTAAATAATTAACATTATAAATTAAACATGTATATAAATTGCAGGTAAAAATATTACGATGTGGGTCAATGTCAATGACACAGTTGATTTAATTGTTGACAGAACTTATAAAATATACAGTTGTGAAGTAAAACAATATTCTACAAACACAGAAATTTACCAATTTAGAAAAAAATACGATTTAATTAGCCAAGGAAATTGGGAGTTGGAAAGAAAAGATAATGATACGACTTACTATTTTGAATTATTGGATTATTATCAATCATGCTCATTTTCAATTTCACCATTTCCAAGATTTTTTTATGGACGTTGGGTCGTTAATACCACTACTTTTAATCCACGTAAAAACCCCGATCATTATGAATATACGTTTCAGGAATTTTCTTTTCCGATTCCCTTAGAAACGGTATTTAATATATATATATTTATTTATTTATTTATTCACAATAAAAAATTAATATTTGAAATATTCTTTTAATATAATATATATATTAATTTACAGGTAAAATCCGAGAATTCAACAAGTGATTTTGAACCTGCAAATTACAAAAGTAAACTGCTCAAATTTATCGTTTTATAATTAAATATATTTTTCAATTATTCAATAAACAAATATTTTTTTTTTTTTCTATTCATGTAAATTAGAAAATATTAACTGCGTGAATAATAATCCACTTTCACTGAGACCAGAAAAAGTACTTGGACAAGTTAAAAAATGCTCAGCAATTCATAGTTATGGTGTTGATATAGAAGAATTTAATTTAACGTATCAAAAAAGTTATGAAATTTATCCAAATACAGATGATGGAATAATATTTACTGGAAATAACAACAGCTGTCAATTTAAAATATTTCAAATGAAATGTGATTATATTTTTAATAAAACTGAACTTTACTCATGGTATGACAAATGGGATATTATAATGAATTATGAAGAGGATCCATTTCCGAACAGAATCTCAACACGACAATTTGATATTCATATGATTGAGGTATAATGCTTTTATAAATAATTTTGTGTAGAAATTTTCAGTAATAATAAAAAATTTGTAGAGTCAAAATACTAGTGATGATAATCATTCATTTTTTATAGAAATTTGATAAGAATAATGGAGAGGAGGCTGTGCCCAGACTGCCGATAAAAAAAGCATTAATGTATCTTCAAATAGAATTTCGTGTTGGTTTAGGAGAGGATACCATTCTGAAGTTTCAATGTCAATTTGACGCTAAAGATGGACAAACAGAAATGGTAAAAAAAAAAAATTATTATTTGAATAATTAAAAATACTCACAATATAAATACATTTTGCACAATTATTATTCTAATTTACAATATATTATTATTATTATTGAGTTGTTTAAAGCATGTAAATTTAAATTTCATCAAACATAAATTTCTTATAATTTGTTCCAGATAAAAATACCAGAAAACAACAACAGTGAATCTTTACAAGATGGTTTTTATCACCGAATTAGATATACTTTTCTTAATTATTTGGGCATTTGGTATGGCTATTTCTTTAATTTTAAATATCATGGATATTATGACTGCATGTTTGAAAGAAAAGATGAAACTTATGAAAAATATAATTTTGAAACGATTACTGAATCATTTGAATATCCAATGAAATTGTTTGACCCTTTACCAAATCAAAACGATTTTAGACATTATTTTAATATACGAGTTGTTGTAGGATCACTGTTTCCATACTGGTTAGCAAGTAATATTCCGTACAATATAGATCCAGATAAAATACGAGTTATTATTGAAATGCCAAATGGTACTTCAGTTGGAACTTATTTTAAGAAAATCAAAGCATTTATCTCAGAATCAGAAAAATTAACCGATGAGGAAGACATGAATAATTATTTATACAAAAACGTGTCTATTATTGACAACGGTATTTGGAAATTCCATTACCACAAAATGTTATTAAGAGATTTTGAATATCCTGTATTTACATCAATTTATTCAGTCACAACTTGGGGTAAAGTTTAGATAATTTAATTATTTTAAATTCATTGTACACTGATTTTACTATTGTATAATCAATAATCATGAATTTTTTATATATATTATTTATTTTATTTGCACAGATTCAACTCATGTCAAAGTTATTGTAGATATGACAACAGAAAATTCTAGTATCTCAATGTATAATATGCAGAAAAATCCAAAAAGATGTTTGTTCGTGTCAACCAATGGAATTGTTATAGAAGAACCTAAGCCAAAAAATCAAACGATCGAGTAATATAAATTTGTTTATTTAGAAATAAATACGAATTATCTTAAAATACTGTATTATTTACAGAGAGCAGGTAATTTGTTTTACTCCAATCAACGAGATAGATAGTCTCAGTGAGTGTGAATTTAAAATTAATCAATCATTGAAAAATAATTATGGAATGAAAGAGCTCTTAATTGATTATGGAAATTTTACAATCAATCGGACAATAATTTTGCAAAATAATTTTCATCGAATAAAAAAATATTATAAATCATCAGATATGTACGAAAAGAATGATAACCACTTTGTAAAACATAACGATGAATTTTTGGTATATAAACTAATATTCATTAGTAATAATTATTACTCAAACATAGCTGCATTTAGCATCGTATATTAATTTTTTTATTTCATAAATTACAGGTAAATTGTTCCGACAATAGGCCACTTTTATTTTGTAGAATTCAAGCTCCAACTCTAGAAGTAACACACATAACTGACAAGGATAAATTGAAAGCAGGTGATTGTTCGATGCTCGTTAAAAATGCAAATATATTAGAACACAATGGAACTTGGAAATGTCAACTTGCTTTCAATGAGAGCAACATTGGAAGCACAATTATTGAATACTTTTTTCCAGTGCAAGTCAGAAGTAAGATTATTTTTTTTCAACAAAGCAATTATTATAAAAATTATATTGTATATAAATTTAATATTTTTTTCATTTCAACAGATTTTTATGTAAGATCTCATATTAAATATATTAACAAAACTGATGAGCGGATAAATGAAACAATAATAAAACAAGTAGTTTTTTACTGTGAAATATCAAACTATTTGAAAATGTATGACAATAATTTAATTGGAGGTCATCAAATTGATTATTGCTTGTGGGATCATCCAAATGGATCCATCATTTTCGAAAATTCGAATGAATATACTGTCAATACTACTACTTTATTTTCATGTGATCTTACAATACACAGTAAATATAATACAAGCACTTTTCTACAATTTTATTTTATAATCATTCACATAATAAATAGTCAAATTAAAACATTATTGTTGTTTAATAGATTTACATAAAAGAGATATTGGCAATTGGACTTGTACCCCTCAACTAAAACTTCTAACCAACTTAAACTTGCATGAAACTATTCAGTTGGTCAAACTTCCAACAATGCTGATACTTAAAAGTATAAATTTTTGACTATTTATAATTATATTATGTTGACTATTTATAATTATCAGTATATCATTTTACAATTTATTTTCTTTTAGAATATAAAATTACTCCAGAGCTGAGACGTAAGATTACTACATACGATGACCATCACAACATTGCATCAACTGCAGGTTCTGGTCTTGATTGTCGCATATCTCCAGCAGTTGAGGCACATATGATTAGTTGCAAATGGACTAAAATTAATGGTAATCATAATTTTACAGCTGGTGATATTGATGATTCACATTATTTTCTTCGAAAAAAAAACTCTGTATGTGAACTACGATTAACTAGTAAGTATATAATATTTATATTTAAATTGATTATGATTAAATACAACTTGTGAACCATAATATTTAAATATATATTTATATTTAATGTCAATTTAATAGAGTGGGTAGAATCTGGCGATAAATCGGATTATGGAAAATGGAGATGTTGCGTTAACATTGTCGACAGTGTTGAACCAACAATTTGTCAAGACATTGAATTGCCAAATGAAGTAGATCATGCAAAAGAAGGAATTGGAATTTATATATTTATTTCAATTGTAATTATTTTTGCTGTTATTTGCTCTTGTTGTTATTTCATCATAAAAAAATTGAAAGAAAAATTATAAAAAAAAAGAAAGAGAAAACAAAGACAGTCAAGTCATCAAAGTCGAGCAAGATCATCCATTCGACAAAATTAAGCAAGGTCATCAAGTCAACCTAGACAACCAACTTCATCTTTATCATCAAGCCAACAAGATGCACAAGCTTCGTAAATAATTTCTGCAAAAATACAAGCAGAGCCGAACACAATATAATTACAAATTTTCAAATGTATCAAAAAGATATAATATTCCAATTATTGTTTTAATAATAAATATTAAAGAATGGTATTTTTTTTATATACTAAAAATAATTTTTTTCGTCAACGTAATAATAAATAAAAAGCTGTTGACTAATGGCTAAGGAAAGGCTTACCAGTTAATTTTTTCAGCTGAGTTAATTCTTAAAAAATTAATCGGTAAGCAACATCCTTTTCTTAGCCATTTTTCATATAGTTTTTAATTTGTTTAAATAAATAAAAAGCTATTGATAATTGGCTAAGGAGATTTGGAAGAATCTGGTGATAAATTGGATTATGGAAAATGGAAATGCTGCGTTAACATTGTCGACAGTGTTGAACCAACAATTTGTCAGGACATTGAATTGCCAAATAAAGTAGATCATCCTTTAAAAGAAGGAATTGGAATTTATATATTTATTTTGATCGCAATTATTTTTTTACTTGCTCTTATTTGCTCTTGTTGTTATTTCATCATAAGAAAATTTAAAGAAAAATTAGAAAAAAAAAGAAAGAAAAAACAACGACAATCAAGAAGATCAAGATCATCACGCCGACGAAGGCGAGCAAGATCAGCAAGTCAACAAAATCAAGCAAGGTCATCAAGTCATCCAAGACAACCAAATTCATCGTTGCCATCAAGCCAACAAGATGCACAATCTTCACGAATAATTTCTGCAAGGATACGAGCAGAACCAAACATATATGTCTAATATTAAAATAATTTTAATAAATCCTAAAAAAAAATTTCCCATAATCACATGTCATTTCAGACAAAAACTTTAATTTCTGTTCAATCATTGAATATGTATACCCAAATCAATGCAAAAATTAACTTGCTAAGCCTGAATCAAAAATTTAAATACTTATTTATTGACGATGAATATTGTTTTTTGAGTTAAAGATTAAATAAATAAAACCGAAAATAAAAAAAAAAAAAAATTTTCTCTTGATTGTGTTATCTCTTATTAATCATCAAAACCTTTTATTGTTGAAGAATATTGAAATATATATTTGACAAATTTTTATTTTTAAAGCACTCGTGTTATCAGTAATGTCAATGTGTAAGTTTTTGTGGGAATAGAAAATTGAGCTTGGTCTTGCTGGTGTGTCTAGCACAATTCTAAAATTTATGGTCAGCTCAACAGTCTCACCTGAGCAGCCAACAACATGAAGTGGTTTTTATTCTTCGTGGTTCTCAACTTGTTGCACATATACGCGTATGGTATGTTTATTTAAATAATATAAAATATAATTATATTCTAATTAATCAATGCACTGATAGATTGTTGAAAATAATTTTTATTAATTTACTTTTTAAAATAATATTAGAGTAAAGTGTTCTTTTGAAAAAAAAAAAAAAAAAAAATACACAGTAAAATAAAACCAAATTTTGAGACATTGATATTCAAGACGTATACATTTGTGAGAGCCAAAAAATCCATTGTACGTTGATGCAATTTTTACTGGATTTATTTCAGCATAATATCACAGCTAATATTTATTTTTTACTTTTGATTTATTATCCATGCGGTAGNGGTTTTTTTTTTTTTTTTTTTCATCAACTAAGTAGGTAACTGATAATTTTTTTATCACTCCAAATTTTTTAAAAATTTATAATGTATAATTAATTGCGCGGACACTTAAATATTTTAATTATATTGTGATTATATACATATTCCAACAAATCTGATTTTATTTGTCATAGTTGTAAATTAATAATAAATAAATTTTTGTCAAATATGTAAATATACAAATTCAAGTATATAAATTGCAGGTGAAAATATTACGATGTTTGTCAATGTCAATGACACTGTTGATTTAATTGTTGATAAAACTTTTAATATATACAGTTGTGAAGTAGAACAATATTCTACAAACGGATCGTTTATAAAAAAATACGATTTAATTAGCGAAAAGAATTGGAAGTTGGATGGAAATGATACTAATGTGACTTACTATTTTGAATTATTGGATTATTATGAATCATGCTCATTTTCAATTTCACCTTTTCCCCGATTTTTTTATGGACGTTGGATCGTTAATACGACTACTTTTCATCAACGTAAAAAAAAACAAGATCAATATAAATATACTTTTCAGGAATTTTTTTTTCCAATTCCCCCAACGGTATTTAATAGATATATTTATTTATTTTTTTACAATAAAAAATTAATATTTGAAATATACTTGTAAAATAATATATATTAATTTACAGGGAAAATTCGACAATAATTCAACAAATGATCTTGAATCTACAAATACCAAAAGTAAATTGCTCTAATTTATTGTTTTATAATTAAATGTCTTTTTCAATTATTCAATGAATAAATTTTTTTTTTTCTATTCATGTAAAACAGAAAATATCAACTGTGTGAATAATAATCCACTTTCACTGAGACCAAAAAACGTATTGGGACGAGTTAAAAAATGCTCAGCAATTCATTATTCTGGTCTTATTATGCAAGAACATTCAACAATACGTCCTTACAATTATCAACGAAAAAAAAAATATCAAATTTATCCAAATATGGATAATGGAGTGATATTCACTGGAAATAACAGGAGCTGTCAATTTAAAATATTTCAAATGAAATCTCATTATTTTTATAATCGTAATAGATTTTACGAATGGTTTGACAAATGGGAAATTATAACAGATTATATAGACTATCAATTGGAAAACAAAACATTAACACAAAACTTTGATATTTACATTATTAAGGTATATAATGCTTTTATTAAAAATATTGTGTAAAAAAATTCAGTAATAATAAAAGATTTGTAGAGTCAATATACTAATGATGATAATTCATTTTTTTAATAGAATTTCGATAAGAATATTAGAGAGGAGTATGCGCCCAGACGGTCGATAAAATATGGATCAGTGTATCTTCAAATGAAATTTAAAAATTATACAGAAAACAGTACCCTTCCTAAGTTTCATTGTCAATTTGACGCTAGAGATGGACAAACAGAGATGGTAAAAAAAAAAAACTATAATTTTAATAAATAAAAATACTCAAAATACAAACAAATACAAATTGTGCATTTCTTATCTTGATGTACAATATTTTATTATTTTTATTAAATTGTTTCAAGGATATTAATTTAAATTTCATTAAACAATAAATGTATTTATAAATAAATGTCTCATAATTGGTTCCAGATAATAATACCAGAATACAACGATAGCCTCCCTTTACAAGATGGTTTTTATCGTCGAATTGACTATACTCTTCACACAGACATATTGATTTCCAACAGAATGTGTAAAGACGCTTATGGATATTTCTTTAATTTTAAGTATCATGGATATTATGATTGCATACTTAAAAGAGCAAATAAAACTAATAAAATATATAATTTTGTAACAAAAAAAAATGGATCAATTAGATATCCAATGCAAATGTATGCCCCATTACCGGGAACATGGAACGATTTGGGAATTTATTATAATATACCAGCTATTGAAGGATCACTGTTTCCATGCTTGTTAATAAATAATATCCCGTCTAATAATATACGTACAAAAAAGTTACAAGTTGTTATTGAAATGCCAAATGGTACTACAGTTGGAACTTTTTATATGATGATCGAGGAATCTTTCGTTTCACAAGATTTATTAAAGGATGATGGAAAACGAGCCAGGGAATGCATAAATTATTTATATAAAAACGTGTCTATTTTTGACAACGGTATTTGGGCATTCCGTTACTACAATATATCATCGACAGATCTTGAGTATCCTCTATTTACAGCATTTTATTCAGTCACAACTTGGGGTAAAGTTTAGATAATTTAATTATTTCAAATTCATTGTGCATTTATTTTTATTTGTATATAATCAATAATCATGAATTCTTTATACTTATCATTATTTTTTATTTGCACAGATTCTACTCATGTGAAAATTATTGTAGATATGACAATAAAAAGTTCTAGTATCTCAATGTATAATATTCAGATGAATCCAAAAAGATGTTTGATCATGTCAACCGATGGAATTGTCATTGAAGAATCTAAACCAACAGTTCAAACGATCGTGTAATATAAATTTTTTCAATTAAAAAAAGTACAAATGACCTTAAAACATTGTATTAATTACAGAAAGCAGGGATTCTTTTTTGACGTATTTATCGACGAGATAGATAGCTCCAGTGAGTGTGAATTTGAAATAAATCAATCATCGGAAAATAATTATGGAATTAAAGAGCTTTCAATTGATTATGGAAATTTTACTGTCAATCGAACAATAATTTTGCAAAATAATTTTTATGGAATTAAAAAATTATATAAAATATCAGATATGCACGAAAAGGATAGCCACTTTGTAAAAAATGACGATGAATTTTTGGTATAAATACATAAATTAATATTTATTACTAAGCCATAGCTGCAGCTAGCATTCTATATTAATTTTTTCTTTTTCATGAATTACAGGTTAATTGTTCCCACAATAGACCACTTTTATTCTGTAGAATTCAAGCTCCAACTCTAGAAGTAACACACATAACTGACAAGGATACATTGGAAGCAGGCAACTGTTCGATGCTCATTAAAAATGCAAATATATTAGAACACAATGGAACTTGGAAATGTCAACTAGCTTTTAATGAAAGCAACATTGGAAGCACAGTTATTGAATACTTTTTTTCCGTTCAAGTCAGAAGTAAGATTATTTTTATTTAACAAAATGAACTATAATAGAAATTATATTGTATTAATTTAATAGTTTTATTTCAACAGATTTTTATGTTAGATCTCATATTAAATATATTGACGAACATGATGAACGGATAAATGAAACAATAATAAAACAAGTAGTTTTTCACTGTGAAATATCAAACTATTTGGAAACGTATGACAATTATTTAATTGGAGGTCATCAAATTGATTATTGCTTGTGGAATCATCCAAATAGATCTATCATTTCCAAAAATTCAAATGAATACACACTCAATAATACTTCTCCATTTACATGTGATCTTACAATACACAGTAAATATAATACAAACCACTTTTAACAATTTTATTTAAAAATAAATAATAAATAAAATTAAATCATTATTATTGCTTAACAGATCTGCATGAAAGAGACTTTGGCAATTGGACTTGTAGCCCCCATCTGAAACTTTTGATCAACTTAAATTTGCATGATACTTTTCACTTGGTCAAAGTTCCAACAATGTTCATACTTAAAAGTATAAATTGTTGACTAATTATTATATTTATGTATAGGTATATATAAGATTTTACAATTTTTTTTCCTTTTAGATTATAAAATTACTCCAGAGCTGATAAGTAACGTTACCTTGTACACTGACGATCACCATATTGCATCAACTGGTCCTGGTCTCGATTGTCACATATCTCCAGCAGTTAAAGCACATATGATTAGTTGTAAATGGACTATAATTCATGGTGATAATATTAATTTCACAGCTGATGATACTGATAGAGGACATTATGTTCCTCGGAAAAACGACTCTGTATGTGAACTTCGATTCATTTGTAAGTATATACATGTACTTATATTGTTTATATAATTATATTTATATAGTCATATTGAAACAATCACTAATAAGATATATTTATATATGTATAATGTCAATTAAAGATTTGGAAGAATTTGGTAATAAACTCGATTATGGAAAATGGAGATGCTGCGTTGACATTGTCGACAGTGTTGAACCAACAATTTGTCAGGACATTGAATTGCCAAATCTATATAGTTCTCCAATAGAAGGAATTGAAATTTATATATTTATTTTAATTGTAATTATTTGCGTACTTGCTGTTATTTGCTTTTGTTTTTATTTCATTATAAAAAAATTTAAAGAAAAATTAGAAAAAAAAAGAAAGAGAAAACAAAGACAGTCAAGAAGATCAAGATCATCCCGCCGACGAAGGCGAGCAAGTTCAGCAAGTCAACAAAATCAAGCAAGGTCATCAAGTCACCCAAGACAGCCAACTACATCTTTACCATCAAGCCAACAAGATGAACAAGCTTCACGAATAATTTCTGCAAGGATACAAGCAGAGCCGAACATATATGTCTGATAAATATAATTACTAATTTTCAAATGTATTAAAAAAATATACTATTCCAATTATTGATTTAATAATTGTTTTTTTTTTACATTTTTTGTCATTAGCGCATTTTTTATTTATTCAATATTTGATTATAATACAAAATTTATTACAACTAATAACAAGACTATATAAAATCCATCGTATTTTAAATATTTTTGTTTCATAAATCAATGATCGATTTATTATGTTTTTAGTTGGAATAAAATTAACACCGTCTCAATATTATAACTGAGCTAAACAAAAATAATTTACATGAAATAATATGCGAAAGTCGTATAAAAATGATATTTATGTACAATAAATCACCCGGAGACTTAGTAAGTATGGAAAAATAAAAACGATTATAATAGTTTATTAGTAAATATTATATCATAAAATTTAAAAGTAAAATAAAACAAAATAATAATAATTTATTCAGTTTTCATTTAATTTATAGTGTATGTTGTCAATTCATGATGAAAAATATAATTAAAAGAAAAAATTATTTTATCAAAAACAGATGGCTTATTTTTAAATGTTGATATGCAATAATTATGGAAAATATATAAAGTAAAAAATATACTATATATTTAAATTAAATTGAAATATTATAAAATGTCAATTTAAATATTTTTTGTGTGATTGATTTATTTATAGGATAATTTGTTTATAATATACATAAGCTAATACTAGATAAATGTAAGTTTCACAATAAAGTAAAAAAAAACAGCAATATTAAAATATATATTTAGCTTGAAATAAAAGTTGGAAAAAAAAAAACCAAATAAACCCATTTGGCCCGCCAAGTTTTTATTTTCAAAGCACTCGTGTTATCAGTGATGACAATGTGTAAGTGTTTGTGAGAATAGAAAATTGAGCTTGGTGTTGCTGGTGTGTTCAGCACAATTCTAAAATTTATGGTCAGCTCAACAGTCCCACCTGAGCAGCCGGCAACATGAAGTGGTTTTTATTCTTGGTGGTTTTCATCTCGTTGCATATAAACGCATATGGTCTGGTTTATTTATTTAAAATACATGAAACATATACTTATATTATAATTATAATCAATGCGCTAATAGATTGTTGAAAATAATTTTTATTAATTCACTTTTTTAATTAATATTAGAGTAAAAAAAAAAAAAGAAAATTATATATATTTGTCCCTGTTATTAGAAGCATCGATTTGTCAATAAAAAAAAAAAATTATATAATGTTAAAAAAAAAATTAATTCAACTCAAGCTGAGAAATAAAATGAAATATATTGAATTCAACTAAAACCTCAGTGATTAAATTCTCTTTTTTATTTAAATTTATACTGATAACGAAAAAAAAAA
>MKYW01000010.1:1391116-1409770 GCA_015776835.1 Aphidius ervi | reverse complement strand
AAAGATAATGATACGACTTACTATTTTGAATTATTGGATTATTATCAATCATGCTCATTTTCAATTTCACCATTTCCAAGATTTTTTTATGGACGTTGGATCGTTAATACCACTACTTTTCATCCACGTGAAAAAAAACAAGATCAATATAAATATACTTTTCAGGAATTTTTTTTTCCAATTCCCCCAACGGTATTTAATATATGTATTTATTTATTCACGCAATAGAAAATTAATATTTGAAATATACTTTTAATATAATATGCGTATATTAATTTACAGGGAAGATTCGAGAATTCAACAAGTGATCTTGGATCTACAAATGAAGAAGGTAAATTGCTCAATTTTTTTTTTTAATTAAATACATTTGTCAATTATTTAATGAATAAATTTTTGTTTTTCTATTCATGTAAATCAGAAATTATTAACTGTGTGAATAATAATCCACTTTCGATGAGACCAGAAAAAGTACTTGGACAAGTTAAAAAATGCTCAGTAATTCATAGTTATGGTGCTGATATAGAAGAATTTAATTTAACATATCAAAAAAGTTATCAGATTTATCCAAATACAGATGATGGAATAATATTCACTGGAAATAACAAAAGCTGTCAATTTAAAATATTTCAAATGAAATGTGATTACGGTTTTAATACAACTAAACTTTCCTCATGGTATGACGAATGGGAAATTACAACGGATTATGATGACGATCAATTTCCAAACGAAATCTCAATACAAACATTTCATATTCATATGATTGAGGTATAATGCTTTTATTTAAAATATTGTGTAAAAAAATTCAGTAATAATAAAAGATTTGTAGAGTTAATATACTAATGATGATAATAATTTATTTTTTTATAGAATTTCGATAACAATATTAGAGAGAAGTATGCGCCCAGACTTCCGATAAAACATGGATCAATGTATCTTCAAATAAAATTAGAAATCGTTTCCGAAGAGGATACTATTTTAAAGTTTCAATGTCAATTTGACGCTAAAGATGGACAAACAGAAATGGTAAAAAAAAAATAATAATTTAAATAATTAAAAGTACTCACAATATAAATATATTTTGCACATTTATTATTTTAATTTACAATATATTATTATTATTATTATTATCATTATTATTATTATTATTATTATTATTATCGGATGTTTAAAGCATATAAATATAAATTTCATTAAACATAAATGTATTAATAAATAAATTTCTTATAATTGGTTCTAGATAAAAATACCAGAATACAAAGACAGTGAATCTTTACAAGATGGTTTTTATCGCCGAATTAGATCTAATTTTTTCTATTTAGTAGTCGATTTTTATGGTTTTTTCTTTAATTTTAAATATCATGGATATTACGACTGCATGTTTCAAAGAAAAGATGAAACGTTGGAAAAATATAATTTTGAAACGATTACTGAATCATTTGAGTATCCAATAAAATTGTTTGACCCTTTACCAAATCAAAACAATTTTACACATTATTATAATATACGAGCTGTTGAAGGATCACTGTTGCCACACTGGTTAGCAATTAATATTCCGTACAATATAACTCCAGATGAATCACGACTTATTTTTGAAATGCCAAATGGTATTTCAGTTGGAACTTATTTTTCGAGGATCGAAGAATTTATCTCAGAAAGAAAAGAATTAATCGATGAGAAAAACAGGAATAATTATTTATACAAAAACTTGTCTATTATTGATAACGGTATTTGGACATTACATTACAACAATGACAGATCAATTGATCTTGAGTATCCTCTATTTACAGCGATTTATTCCATCACAACTTGGGGTAAAGTTTAGATGATTTAATTATTTTGAATTTATTGTACACTGTTTTTACTATTGTATAAACAATAATCATGAATTTCTATACATATCATTATTTTTTATTTGCACAGATTCAACTCATGTAAAAATTATTGTAGATATGACAACAGAAAATTCTAGTATCACAATGTATAATATACAGAAAAATCCAAAAAAATGTTTTTTCATGTCCGACGATGGAACTGTCATGAAAGAATCTAAACCTATAGTTCGAACAATCAAGTAATATAAATTTTTTCAATTAAAAAAATACAGTTTACCTTAAAACATTGTATTACTTACAGAAAGCAGGTAATTGGTGATAAACCAATCGACGAGATAGATAGCCTCAGTGAGTGTGAATTTAAAATAAATCAATCATTGAAAAATAACTATGAAATGAAAGAGCTTTTAATCGATTACGGAAATTTTACAATCAATCGGACTATAATTTTGCAGAATAATTTTCATGGAATAAAGGAATATAATGTAATATTAGATATGCACAAAAAGAATAGCCACTTTGTCAAAAATAACGATGAATTTTTGGTATAAATCAATATATATTACGCAACCAGCTAAGAATGAATATTAAGATTAATCTATTGGTATATTTTTTTTTTCATAAATTACAGGTAAATTGTTCCAACAATAGCCCACTTTTATTTTGTAGAATTCAAGCTCCAACTCTAGAAGTAACTCACATAACTGACAAGGATACATTGGAAGCAGGCAACTGTTCGACGCTCGTTAAAAAGGCAAATATATTAGAACACAATGGAACTTGGAAATGTCAACTAGCTTTTGATGAAAGCAACATTGGGAGCACAATCATTGAATACTTTTTCTCCGTGCAAGTCCGAAGTGAGATTATTTTTATTTAACAAAATTATTGTTATAGAAATTATATAGTATATAAATTTAATATTTTTGTTTATTTCAACAGATTTTTATGTTAGATCACAAATTGAATATATTAACGCAACTGATGAGCGAATAAATGAAACAATAATAAATCAAGTAGTTTTTCACTGTGAAATATCAAATTATTTGGAAACGTATGACAATTATTTAATTGGAGGTCATCAAATTGATTATTGCTTGTGGAAGCATCCAAATGGATCTATCATTTCCAAAAATTCAAATGAATACACACTCAATACTACTTCTCCATTTTCATGTGATCTTACAATACACAGTAAATATAATACAAGCCACTTTTAACAATTTTATTTAAAAATAAATAATAAATAAAATTAAATAATTATTATTGCTTAACAGATCTGCATGAAAGAGACTTTGGCAGTTGGACTTGTAGTCCTCATCTAAAACTTTTGACCAACTTAAATTTGCATGATACTATTCAGCTGGTCAAACTTCCAAGAATGTTTATACTTAAAAGTATAAATTGTTGTTCAATAATTATATTGATGTATATATATGTATAAGATTTTACAATTTTTTTTTCTTTTAGATTATACAATTACTCCAAAGCTGATAAGTAAGATTACTTTGTACGATGACTATCACCATATTAGATCAACTGGTCCTGGTCTCGATTGTCACATATCTCCAGCAGTTAAAGCACATATGATCAATTGCAAATGGACGAAAATACATGGCACAATTAATTTTACAGCTGGTGACATTGATGATTCACATTATTTTCCTCGAAAAAAAAACTCTGTATGTGAACTTCGATTTACTGGTAAGCTGTATATATATTTATATTGATTATGATTAAATGCAACTTGTATACCACTATATTCAAATATCTATATTTTTATTTAATGTCAATTACATAGAGTGGGTAGAATCTGGTGATAAATCGGATTATGGAAAATGGAGATGCTGCGTTGACATTGTCGACAGTGTTGAACCAACAATTTGCCAGGACATTAAATTGCCAAATGTATATAGTTCTCCAAATAAAAGAATTGGAATGTATATATTTATTTCAATTGCAATTATTTGTTTACTTGCTGTTATTTGCTCTTGTTTTTATTTGATCATAAAAAAATTGAAAGAAAAATTAGAAAAAAAAAGAAAAAGAAAACAAAGACAGTCAAGAAGATCGAGATTATCACGCCGATGAAGTCAAGCAAGATCAGCAAGTCATCAAAATCGAGCAAGATTATCCATTCGACAAAATCAAGCAAGGTCATCAAGTCAACCTAGACAACCAACTTCATCTTTATCATCAAGCCAACAAGATGCACAAGCTTTGCGAATAATTTCCGCAAGGATACAAGCAAAGCCAAACATATATGTCTGATATAAATATATTTACTAATTTTCAAATGTATTGAAAAAATAATATTCCACTTCTTGATTTAATAACAAAAATATCAAATAACTAAATATAAATTTTTTTTTTGTCAATGTAATATTCGATGAATTTTGATAAATAAAAACTAGGTTGTGTGTTGATAAAATGGATAAATTGATTTATTGAAATTAAATGTTTAACGATAGTATTCACTTGTTATTCATTTTTCTTTTATTTTTTGTGTTTAAAATTAACTTTGACAATCAAAAAACACTTATTTTGTATAAAAATAAGGAACAAATAAATTAACTTATTCACATGACTGTTTTAAATAGATAAACGTCTATTTCTTTCTATCTCTCATGCTTGACCATTTGCATCCGGTGATAGAAATCTGTCAAAATGAATATTATCATCCTTAAAAATAGAGAAAAAGTTTATATCAGTATCATAACTTATTCACATCCAGTGATGTTGGTTACATCCATGTCTGTATCGCAATACAGGCTAATAATAAAATAATTTAAAATTTTTAATTGTGTTTTCTTTTAATTTAATAAAAATTATTATTCATCAATTATCACTATATCGTGCAAAATTGTTTTTGGTTTTTTTTTTTTAACAAAAANTTTTTTTTTTTTTTTTTTTTCTGATTTTGCAAATAATATTTTTATCAAGCTATTATAAATCATCCAGTCACACTTAAATTTACAATTAATTTTAATGTAGTATATTATCTTTTTTGTAGACTGATACCAACTTTTTATTTTGATAATTTAAACACGCTTATAACTTATATTATATCTTTACTCAAATATCAGAATTTAATTTTTATTATATTCCAAAATTAATTATTTTAATTAAATAAAATTTTAGAATCTAAGCTGTTTGATCGACCAACAATGAAACCAAATTTATCAGATATTGTAGTAGAGGAAAATCAACCACTGGAAATTGAATGCAATAGTACACAGAAGATAAAGTTTTTCTTTCAACTAATCAATTCGAAAAATGTAAAATATAAAAATACATACATTTATTTTAACTTGTAACTTTTTTTCATAATTTTTGAATTAGATATTATAATAAAAACAATAATTATAGGTTGATTATTCATCAACTATCAATACAACTGAAAACGAGATAAATGGAACTTACATAATAAAGTTACGAATAAATAAAACAGTGTATGATTATTCTGGCTGGTATGGATGTAGTCATGATAAGGAAGAAGATGATGATGTACGTTGGGCTTACGTTCACGTTAAAAATAATTATCATTCTGATAATTATAATAATACAAACCTTAACTGTACGATCTTTAAATATACATACATAAAATTTAGATACATAAAATTTAGATAAACAAATAACAAAAAATAACAAACTTTGGCATTTTTAAAAATTAAAAAATTTTACTTGCATGTTGATTAATAAATTATTATGAAAAAATATATTTCATAATTAAAAAAAAAATTATTATCAGTAAAATAAATGTTTAATATAATTACGTACACATTTGATTCCGAATAATAAATTTAATTTATTTATTTGATAATATAACACAACAATTTATTACAACTAATAACAAGTTTATATTTTCAAAATTAAAATCCAACCTTGTAAGTATTTTTGGTTCATGAATCAATGATTGATTTAATCTGTTTTTAGCTGAAATAAAATTAACACCAACCAAAAGTTTTATTGAGCTGAAGAAAAATGATTTATTGGAAATAATATGCGAATGTAGTATAAAAATGAAATTTATGTGGTATAAATCACCTTTGGAATTTGTGAGTATGAAAAAATAAAAATTAATAATTATAATGGTTTATTAGAAAATATTATCATTAAATTTAAAAGAAAAATACTTATTTAATTTTCATTTAATTTATAGTGTATAATATCAATTGATGATGAAAAAAATAACGAAACGAAAAAAATATTTCATCCCATGTCTTATTTCGAAATGTTGAAATGCAATAATTATAGAAAATATGAAGTAAAAAATATATATATTTGAATTAAATTAAAATATTATAAAATGTATAATTAACTATATGTTTCATTGATTTTTTTATTTCTAGGATAATTTGTTTACCGATTACATAAGTCACTACCAGATAAATGGAACTTACACAATAAAGTTTAAAAAAAATAAAACAGTAGTTGATGATACTGGCTCGTATGGTTGTGCACATGATGATAAAAGTATTAATAAGGAAAAAACACATCATATTTGGACCTACGTTTACGTTAGTCGTAAGTTTTTTTTTTTGTATACTATACTTGACATATTTTTTTTGAAATAAAATACATATATACATATATTGCTTAAATATTTTAAAAATAATAATTATATTTATAAAATTTTAAAGCTGAAAGAAATTTATTTGTGGATATCAATGATTTTAAATCAATTACTGTTGATGTCAACAAGTCATTGATAATACCATGTCGACCAAATTTAGCAGAATATCAAGTGACTCTCTACGCAAATGGAAAAGTAAATATATAAATAATAATTTTAAATAAATTATTATCTACATTAATTATCATTATTATTTTTTCAGAAAATGAATGAAAGTAATAATGTTATATTCAATAGTGAATTGGGCTTTACTTTGCAAAATGTACAATTAAATGATAGTGGATATTACGAATGTAGAATAACATCAGTTGATGACATTATCGGAGAAAGAGGTTTTGATGTAACAGTGACAAGTAAGTTTTATGTATATGTATATTTTAATTAGAAAATCAATAAAATTGCATTCAAGTTTTTCTTCAGTTTATTAAGCTAACTGGTTTATTTAAATTTATTTATAATATATTGAATTTTATTTAATTTTAGAGTCATACAGTTATGAACCAAAAATGAATTTAGATGTATCATATATTGAGTTGGAAGAAGGTCAAATACTTGAATTCACATGCACAAGTATAGAAGAAAAAATCTATGTTTACCATGTTCGATGGAATTATTTTCCTACTGTATATATTTATGTATATAAAGTAAGTATAAACAATGCAATTTTTAAAAATATGTTTTTTTTTTTTTTTTTTTACAAGTCAAATCCACCTGATGAAGATATATTTTCGAAATTGAATCTCTACGCATTTCGTAACAAGACCGATGATATTTACACAACAAATATACAATTTGTTAAATATGTATATACTGGATGGTATGGATGTGGTACTTATAACAGTAGCAAAATTAATATCCGTTGGATTTACGTTTATGTTAAAGGTATTCAATACTAATTTTTTCACAGCAACATCATTGCTAAACAATTACCTTGTCTCAAATGAATTTCTAACATTGATATCAATTTAAATGTTTATATGTATAGCAAAGCCATTCCTCCGCCAATTCAACGTAACTAAATTATCAAAAGAAATAAGTCAAATTTCGATTCGAGTTCAAACATATCCAAGCTCAAATATAAAATTAACATTTGACCCGTTAATTTTGAATCCGCAGAGTGAAACAATAAGAGTAAGTGAATTAAAAATAGAATTTAAATAATTAATTAAATTTTGAATTCAAGTGAGGTCAATTTGAATTAATATAAAATTATAAACTAAAATTTATATTTAAAAATTTTTTTAGCATGAAATATATATTAAAATGAAAGTAGAAATAGAAAAATTTATTAACCAAAATTTTTATTTATCTATTTAGGGTTTTATAGATGGTGAATTTACATTAAGTATATTTATTACATTCCAATATCCATCGTCTGAAAAATTCATATTGTCTGCCTCCAATGATTTTGGAAATGATACTTTTATTGTACCCTTACGTTTACCCGGTAAGATAATTTAACAAACAATTATTTCCTTAATGTAATGATTAAATTATGTATATGTAAAAAAAAAAATCAATTTTGAAAGGTAATTTGAATACAAAAACTTATAATAGCAAGTGTCTAAAATCAAGATACTTTGTTTTTCAATAAATGAAAATATGTTATATAATAAATTGACAAAAAATATTTCATGATTGAGAACATAATTTTTTTATATAATTTTTATTTTATATAGGTATTATTAATACATGTATATAAATAAACTGTCTTCAACTTTTTTTTTTTTCCTAGACAAAAAGTTGTATTGACTAGAATTTTTTTTTTTCACAGTATTCGAACACAACATTGAGCGACTTGGAGTTTTAGGTCCAAGAAATAAAGTGGCAGTTGGTGACAAGCTCGAATTGACGTGTTTATTGTCCAAGTCCGTTTCTTGGGAAATAAAGTGGAACTGTTCTTATCGCTTCATCGTATCAAAACGCTTTTCTTTAAGAGTGAAAATGAGATTTATAGAATATTATGATCGAGTATTTTCTATATTGACAATTGATTCAGTTCAAGTATCTGATCCATATCGATGCACTTGTCTATCGAAACTAACAAATCGTGAGTATACTTATAATCTCACTGTTCATGAGTTAAAAAAACCATATTTCATTGATGAAAGTTTGAATGACATTAAATCTGAAAAACACGAAATTGGAGAACGATTCGTTGTACTAAGATGCTATGCTGATGGTGTACCTGAGCCAACAATTACATGGTCATACAACAATGCCCAAATAAATACAAACGATCCAATGCAGAATAATGTTTGTAAATATACAACTAAAAATAATAGTCAAGAATTACATATAGGATATTTAGATGAAAAATGCTTTGGGAGTTATTCATGTAGAGCTGAAAACAAGGTAGGCTCTTGTGAAGCAAACCAGCAAATAGTATTAGATGATCCAACAATAAAAAATATCGTAATATTTGGAGTTACATCAGCACTGATAATTACCACTATTATCTTGATTAATTTATTTTTTAAATTTCAAAAAGAAAAAAATTTACGTAAACATCTTATGGAAGGTGCTCTACAACCTTTAAATGCAGACTTAACTGTCAATGAACAAGTTGATCTACTTTCATATGACAACAAATGTGAATTTCCACGTGATAAATTAAAACTTGTTAAACAATTGGGATTTGGTGAATTTGGAATTGTAATGAAAGCTGAAGCACAAGGTATTTATGGTGATGATGATAAAACAATAACAACAGTTGCTGTTAAAATTGCTAAAAAGTCAACTGGAATAACAAACATCCAGGCACTTGCAAATGAACTAAAAATTATGATTTATATTGGTAAACATATAAATGTTGTAAAGTTACTTGGTGCCTGCACTAAAAATATTGCTAAAAATGAATTATTCGTTATTGTTGAATATTGTCGTTTTGGTAATTTACGAGATTATTTAATTAAACACAGGAATAAATTTATCAATCAAATTGATTTGTTAACTGGTAAAATTGACACTATTGTTGATTCTAAAATTTCAACTAAAACAGCAATTAACATAGAAAGCAGCAGCAGCAACAACAACAACAATAATCAAAATTTACAAACGGCAATTTGTACACAAGATTTATTTTTGTGGTCATTTCAAGTTGCCCAAGGAATGGAATATCTTAGTCAGAATAGGGTAATATAATTAATAATTATATATATTTTATGTTTTATAATCACAATCACAATAATAAATTATTTTTTCTAGATACTTCATGGTGACTTGGCTGCACGAAATATACTTCTTGCTGATGACAATATTGTTAAAATAAGTGATTTTGGTCTAGCAAAAAATATATACAGTGATGGTATTTATCAAAAAAAAGGTAATGCTCCACTTCCAGTAAAATGGATGGCAATTGATTCTCTAAAAGATGGAATATTTACAACTCAATCAGACGTCTGGTCATTTGGTATTGTACTTTGGGAATTTTTTTCTCTTGCTCAAACACCATATGCAGGAATGAGCCCTGAAGAATGTTGCTCAAAAGTATTTGACGGATACAGAATGAAAAAACCAGAATATGCTACAAATGAAATTTACAAAATAATGTTAAAATGCTGGCTAGAAAATCCAACACTTAGACCAACATTTACTGATCTCGGTAATGATATTGGTGATTTATTTGATAATATTTTCAAAAAAGATAATAACGATTTACGCACACCATATGTTAATATAAAAAAGAGACTAGATGATGGTACAAATAATGATTACTTAATTATGAATCCTGTACCAAACCATCCAGCATTATCATCATCAAAAAGTGACTATGTCAATGAACCAACAATTAATATCAATACAAACTTGTCGTGTGTATCCATGAATTCAACAAATAAAAAATCATAATTCTCATTTAAAAAAAAAAATAAATTACTTGAAAATATTTTGGATTATTATAATTATAAACTATAGATAATTAGTTAATAAATTGTTAATATATTCAAACATAAAAATTAAAATTTTTTTTTTTTTATATAATTTTGCTGCACTATAGACAAAACAACTGACAATCATCAAAATATTAATTTATTTGCTTGTTATAAAATTTACATTTTGCTGTAATATATACCTATTATTATTATTATTATTATTAGTGAATATCTAAAATAACTATCGAAATAAATTTCAAATTCAAATTATCTCTAAAATAAATATGGCGGATTGAATTTCCATCAGCCAATCAGCAATCGTCTAAAAAACATGCAGTGTCCCCTCTGTCACCTAAAAAAATAATAATTTTTTTTTTTTTTTTTTTTTTTTTTTTATAAACAAATATAAATTATAAACAATTTAAAAATATTCATTAATAATATTTTTGATTATATATAAATTCTTTACCAATTTACCAAAATTAATAAAAATTAAAAATATTAAAAAATCAAACAAAAAAAAAAAATTTATACAAATAATTTTTTTTTAAAGGGTTATTTAAAATTGTCTCTTTAACTCTTGCCCTTTATATTTGCCTAAGGACAATTGTCACGTAACACACACAACAACTGTTGCGTGTATTTAAAATACATATGCATAAAAAAATAAAATGATAATAACAATAATAATAATAAAATTATTTGTCAAGTTTTGCGAGTATATTGCTCGTGGAGAGGGTCAAAGTGTATAAGTCAACCAATGAGAGATGAGAATGTCATAGATATACATAGAAAGGAGAAAAGGGTTGTTGTTGTTGTCAATTGTCATCATCATAATCATCATCGGGATTATTAAATTTTTGCACCGAATTAACAAAAAGTAAGCACAAATAAAATACAAAAACAATTAAAAATAATTATCTATGTACATGTGGATGTGGTGCATAAACAATCATTTAAAATAAATTCACAAATTTGTTGTTGTTGTTGTTGTTATTGTTGTTTCAATCACAACGAGACACAATATTTAAAATTTATAAAATTATTGATTTTACAACTTAAACAGCTGTTCGAGTTCATTGTGACTTTAAAAATTTGTTGTAGTATTAATTTGATTGATAACAACGACAAAACCACCACCACTACCACCTCAACCAAGGTGTGTCTATCAGTGTGTTTATTACTATACTCTCTCTCTCTCTACTGCTCTCTACTCTTGAAAGAAAAAAAAAATTAACTTTTACGTTCCTCTCTCATCAATACATATACAACTGCATGCAATATGTACATGTGCAAGAATATTGTGTTTTAACGACCACCGACATTTTGTTCGTTGTTTACATCAAAGCAAAATTGGGACAAACAAAATAAATACATAAAACAGCAACTGGTAAATTTTATATATACTCTTATTATTCATCTAATTTTGTAATTTAATTATTAATTTATATTCAAGTGAAATAATTTAATTACAATTTTTTTTTGTTGTTTATTTTTTTTGGAGTTGGAGTAATTGATTTTGATTATTTTGACTTAACTTTTCAATCATATCATTCACTTCATAAACTTCAACACAACAAAGCTGTCTGTCTTTTCATTTTTTTTTTTTTTTTTCCATTGATTATTTGCTGGTTATTATTATTAATTTTTTGTAAATTATTTTAATTGTGATAGAAATTTGTCGTTGTCGTCATCAACAAGTGTTAAAAAAAAAAAGCTGGAACTCTGCATATTAAATAATTTTTGCTTCATTGTGAGGGGATAGAGACAATTGGTATTTTTCAAGAACTCGGATAATACAGCAAATGGCCGACGAAGATTGGACACGAAGTGTAACTTGTCGGTGAGTATTGATAAATTGTTAAATGAGTTTAAATAAATTATAAATAATACTTGAACTTGTTGATGTAAATAAATAAATAAATATTTCAACAGATATTACAAAAATGGGTTATGCAGAGAGGGTGACAGTTGTCGATATCGTCATCCATCAGAATCAGATGCTGATGATGAACAATCTGATAATGAAAGTTTATCAACAACAGTACCAATAATATCATGTCGTTTTTTTAAATGGGGAACATGTAAATTTGGTACACGTTGTAAATTTAATCATTCAACACCAGTTAATAAAACAACAACAATTAAACAACAAAATCTACCTGAAGATAATAATGATAAAACATCATCATTGCCTTTGTCATCAAGTGCCTGTTCAAGTTCATCATCATCATCATCATCATCCTCAACATCAACATCAACAGAACAAATTAAAATGCCATCAACAAGTAAAATTGATGAATGGGTTAATGCACCAGAATTTATACCATCAATACAAATTAATAAATCAATTGAAGAATCATCAATGAGTGGTTATTATAAAACATCACCTGGTTCATATGCAAAAGCTGTTAATAGTTCTGGTACAACTGTTAATCCAGCATCAGAACCATTATGTCCATATGGTGAAGCAACTGGTTATTGTAAAAAACTTGAATGTCCATATTTACATGGTGATATTTGTGAGCTATGTGATAGAGCTGCATTACATCCATTTAATGAAGAATTACGTGATAAACACACAAATGTATGTATAAATTTTTTATTAATTTATTTATATTATTAATTGTTTAATTATATATTTATTTATTTATTCAAGGCTTGTGTTAAACAACATGAAATTGATATGGAATTATCATTTGCAATTCAACGTAGTCGTGATAAAACATGTGGTGTTTGTTTTGAAATAATTATGGAAAAATCATCAAATGAACAAAGATTTGGTATATTACCAAATTGTAATCATTGTTTTTGTCTAAGTTGTATTAGAAAATGGAGACAAGCTAAACAATTTGAAAATAAAATAATAAGATCTTGTCCAGAGTGTCGTGTATCATCAGATTTTGTTTGTCCAAGTGCTTATTGGGTTGATACTAAAGATGAAAAAGAAAAACTCATTGTCGAATACAAGGGTGCACTCAGGTAATTATTTTAAAACAATTTAATATGCAAAAGCTGTTACAACTTGAAATGTATTTTTTTTATTCTGTTTAAATAGTTCAAAAGACTGCAAATATTTCAACAAGGGTCAAGGCAAGTGTCCCTTTGGTAACAAATGTTTTTATCTTCATGCTTTACCTGATGGTACTAAAACAGATGTTGGTCCACCAGCACGCCAAGCTGGAAATGGCGATGTTGACCTTGATTTTTTGCAGGTATTATATATTTGCATTATTATTATCTTTAAATATAATCATCAACAAATTATTAATATCAAATATTTTTATTTTTTAGCAACTTATATTGTGGAATTTTTTAGAAGAAAGAGACAGTCGTTGGATTTACATGGATGATCAAGATGAAGTTGTTGTTTTATTTTCCGATTCAGATGATTCTGTTGAATGGTAAAATATAAATCAATAAAAATTAAATACTTATCATCATTTTTCTCTATTTTAATTCTTGCCATTAATTAATAATAATTAATATTTTGGGTAAGTCCGCGTGTTGCTTAGAAAAATATTCAAAAGAAAAAAAAATTAATAATATAAAATTCATGCTTATCATCGTGCCTACTTACGTGTCTGATTATAATATTAACATAAATAATTTTTGTGTGTGTATTTGTGTTTTGACCAAGAAGACAAGTCATCTCCGACATTCGTCGTACCAAAATTAGTCAAAAAAAAATAAAAAGAAAAAATTAATAAAAATTTTGTTTAGACGTCGGATCGTCACTTGATCACCCACATCAGAATGTAAGATCACGAGATATACCTAAATCTGTGATAAATACAATGCACTCTATTGGTTTAAATTTACTGATTATCGTACAAAAAAAAAAATGAGGAAAAAACATTTGAATAATGCATCAGTTTGTTTTTTTTTTTTGATATTATATTGTAATAATATTAATTAATAATTGATGAATGGTCACTTGTATATGGTACTTGTCAATTTCATAATATTAACATTATTATTTTGGAAATTGGTACAGATTGAAGATTAAACTCATCAAAAATTTATGCTCAATCAACCATAACATTCGTTTAATTTACAAAAAAATAAAATCAATGGAGTTTATTGATTCTAATCTCTTGATATTTTTTTCGTTTTAAAATATATTTTTGTTATTTAAAAATAAATATTAATAAAAAATAAATAAATCTTGTACTTGTAGGGTTAGATAATCGATCAAAAAAAAAAAATAAATAAATAAAAATAAGCAATGCAAATAAAACAAATAAAAAAATAATAATCATCAAGGGATTTGAAAATAAAAAAAATAAAAATATTTGTTTATAGGCTCTGTTATCTAACATACTGTCAAATTGAAATAAAAAAATTAAAAAACAATTTAAAAAAATGTGTGTATTATTTATTTAATCAATATAAGTATATATATTTTATTTAAAATAAAAATATAATAATCAATATGTTGATAATTTGGTAAAAATTTTCATCTTTTTTTTTTTTTACAATTAAAACGAGATAGATAATTATTTCAAAAAATATATATATATCTATAAAAATATTAATTTACATTGTTATTAATAAATCATTAAAATGTATATTGCATTATTATAATTTATGTGCTTCATTGAATATGGCAATCATCACTGTCATCTAGCTCTGAAAATAATAAAAAACAAATAATTACTAAAACAATTTATAAAAAATATTTAAAAAATTATTAAATAAATATTATACCGATGGATAAGTTGGACGATCATAAATTCTTCTCTGTGATGGTGGAATATAACCACCAGAAATTGGAGGTCGTTGTTGAACATTTTGAATACAATTTGAATCATCAAAATTTATTTGATTATTATCAGTTGTTGTTCTAGTTTGTTCTTGTTTTTTTCTATAATTCCTTGAATATTTATAAACATCTGACATTTCAAATGGCTTTGTAACTTCTCGATATTTACCAGCATGATTACTTGATTCAGCTGGTATTTCAAGATCTTTTTCAACAATTTTTGGAGTTGTTGCTATTGATATTGTTGATGAAGATGATGACAATGATGATTGTGGTGGTAATGGTGGTGGAGGAGGAGGAAGTGGTGGTGGTGGGGGTGTTTGTGGTTTTGGTGATGTTGATATAGATGATGGTGAAGGTGATGATCTTGGATAACGTAAATTTGTTGTTCTTGGTATTGTTGTTGGAGGTATTCTGTAACCACAATCAATTCTATTATCATACCATTCTTTGTCTCTTATTGTACCTCCACCACGTGATACATATGAATCACGAATTGATCCAGTTGGTGATTCAATTTGTTGATGATGCTGCTGATGATTATTATTTATTTGTGCTGATTGCCATTTTTCCACACTTCCCAATGATTGTGTTCTTAGTAGAACTCTTGTATGTGGTGGTGGTGATGGTGGAAGTGATGGAGGTGGTGGTAATGGTGGTGCTTGTTGTTGATGTTCAACTGGTGATAAATTAACACCATATCGATTATGTGGTGATGTTGTTTCTCTCATTGAATGATGTGGAAATATATTTTTTCGTCTATCTAAACTACCAAATTTATCTTGTTGATAAATATTATCCTGATAACAATTAGCATCATCAACAACACAAGGCCAATTATCATTTAAATTTAATATTTTTTGACGTGGCATTGTCATTGTCAGACCATCATTGACTGTATTTCTACGTGGAATTCTTTCTTGTTGTGACATTAACATGTCATTTGTATTTTCTTTATAATGATTATTATTATCCTTGATTGATTCAGGATAATATTGATCTTGATGTTTTATCACAGACTGGTTATTGTTGTTGTTATTATTATATGAATATGATACAATTGAATTTTTAGGTGCTATATTGTGTTCCAATAAATCACCATGATGATAAACTGATTGACCAGTTAATTTTTGTAACGAAGATAATCTATCTTGATAATAAAAACGTTGTTGTTGTTGTTGTTGCTGTTGTTGGTATTGTTGTTGTTGTTGTTGTTGTTGATGTGATGGTGGATGACGATGTGATGAATGTTGATGTAAATATCCTGAGCCAGTTGTTTCTAAATATTTTTTATTTTGCCAATGTTGTAAATCATTGCTATTATTATTACGTGATTCACAATCTAAATTAAACATACTTGGTGAATTTTTATATGGTCTATCTTCAAATTGTAAATTACGTAAATTTCTAATACTTGAATCTTCAATATTATTACCATGTGAATATGTTCTAGCTCTATAATGATCTGGATATATTGTTGGATCAGCATTGTGATCAATTTGTGTATGATTATCATAATTTTTAATATAACGAATTTTAGAACGATAATAATCATGTGTATTTGTGAAATCATTATCATTATGTATTGTATTTCTTTCAATTATTTTTGAGCTACTTGTTGTACTACCACCACTGCTACTTGGTTCTTTATCAAATGATGCTTCAAATGGTGGACGTGGTTTTTTAATTCTATGTTTTGTTGTAATTTTATTAACATCATCATTTGTCGTCGTTGTCGTTGATGTTGTTGTTGATGCTGTTGATGATAATAATTGCCAATTATCTGATTGATTTGGTATGGTTTTTTTAGATAATTGTCCATATCCTTGACGTATAAAATTTAAACGTGTATCTAATTCTTTTAAACGTCGTTGGCTTTGTTGATAAAGTTGTCGATGTTTTCTTCTAACAGTTTTACTTTCATCACCATCATTTACAATGGCTAGTGATGTTTTAGCAATTTCACTTTGTACTTGTCGTTCTAGCTCTAATGCTGATTCCTCAACTTGACTTGTTTTAGGCTTAGTTGTTGTTGTTGTTGCTATGACACTTGTTGAACATGTTGTCACGATTGATGATGTACTAATACGTTTACGTAATATTGGTGGACTTTCACCTGGTTCAAGTGGTATTTCTTGTGGTACCACACCAGTTAAATATGCTTCATCTATACATAAACATTTTAATTCTTTATTTTTAAGTATTAATTTTTCTTGTAATGCCTCTTGACGTTGGCGTAGCCATTGAAGTCTAGCTGATGGTGTTGTTGTTGTTGTTGCTGATGGTGTCGTTGGTGTTGTTGTTGTTGTTGTGTTTATTTCTAGTCCTCGTTCACTTTCAGCCATCACTGTAAAATTATCAACAAATTATTACTCATATATTATTACATAAACAAACAAAATATAATACACAACAAATTTTAATTTTTGTTCTAACTAACCCATATTAATAATTCAACTTGTTGTGTCTTCTTCTCATTCTTCAGACAATATTTTTTTTTAATTAAAATCAATTTACTCCAAAATAAAAAAATAATTTGACGTTTCAACGTAAAACCAAGGTTAAATAATTTGTACTCAATTCAAAAATAAAAAACTATTGATTTAACAATTGTAAAAATTACATATAAACAATTAAATTAATTATTTTTCTATCCACACTAATACACACACTATTTTTAATTTTTAAAATGATAAAAAATATCAGCGTCACTGTAAATTCTTATCAAATTTTTTTAATCAACACACAACAAAATAATAATAATAGTATTGATAAAATTGACCTTTTATAGGTTAAAAATGACGAGTTTTATTTTTATTTATAAAAAATATTATAAACTGTTATTAAATAAATGTTAAATTATATAAAAAAAAATTAAAAATAAATAAATAAAAAATGAATTAATAATATTTATATGTGTAGACTACATTATATACACAAACGTACTTGTTGGGCGCTTATTTAATACATACTTTATCTCACTTTATCTATTATTATTATTTTTTTTATGATTTTTTATCGTAGACCTCCGTGTTTTTTATTTATTTTTTTTATATATGTACGTGTGTGCATGTGTTGTATAACTGCATTTAATAATAATAAAAATGAGAGCAAAGTTGCCAACCTAAGAGAAAAAAATAAAACACACCCGTTACGCAAGTTGGCAACTCTGATCGTCATTTCCATGTAAATATACATTGGTATTTAATATTTACATATTTGTACATACATAGACCCAGGGGTATAGCACTACGTGTATTTTTTTCTGGGCTTATATTTTTCCCTAACTGAAGATTTTTCTCATGCGCAGAGACCGATTTTTGCGTTTGGGTGAAAGGAGGGGAGAATGTGGATAATATGACAATAATATCTTCAATATCGGCCCGAACTATGCTACCGACTGATTTATTTTATAATTTGAAATGTGATTAATATTTTTTATTTTTATTTATTTATTAAATATCGTATGATAAATAAAAAGCTATAGGAAAAATGTCTGTAAAAAAAATGTAGCCACATGTAAATTTATAGAAATTTAATTTTGCCAAA
>MKYW01000010.1:1355683-1389181 GCA_015776835.1 Aphidius ervi | reverse complement strand
AGACAGATAACGTAGGAATTAAACAGATTATTATCATGTGACTACAAAATGGCGTTCCGTTACTAGACTTTTTCTGGGGAATCGACTCATCTAGGGTGACAAACTACAGCCCATAAAAATACGTGTAGTGCTATACCCCTGCATAGACCTGTCACCTGTGTAGACCTGCCCTGAAGGCTGAATGTTTATTAATTGAATATTATTAATTATAATATAATATTGTTTAATAAGTTCTAATCAAGTTTTTAAAAATGTCGCGAGAAGAACAATTTGATGAAATGTTGTTGGAAATGGTCCAACAGCATGGAGATAGTTTTTCAGATGTAAGCAATAATTTACCCGGTTAAAACTAACCTCAATTTATCGCATCATTTATTATTAACAACAATATTATTTCATTATTATTATTATTATTATTATTATTATTATTGATATTATTATTATTATTATTATTTAACAGCTCTTTGGTACAGTGTTTTCGTTTCTTGCAAGAAGAACTAATTTTTATACTGATGGTGATGAAGATCATGTGGAAAAGGTCTGTCTTAAAAACCAAACCTAAAATAAACGTATAAAGTCATTAAAATTTATTAATTTAATTATTTTAATTGCAGCTGG
Source organism: Aphidius ervi (assembly GCA_015776835.1). Classification (NCBI taxonomy): domain Eukaryota; kingdom Metazoa; phylum Arthropoda; class Insecta; order Hymenoptera; family Braconidae; genus Aphidius; species Aphidius ervi. The sequence continues at coordinate 1,388,563 of MKYW01000010.1, read as the reverse complement.
TCATCAATGAACTTACAAAATATCGTAACAAAAATGTCGAAAAAAAACAAAAAGAAGATGATCCACTTATTGTTAAATTAAATCATGAATTCACAAAAACATTTCTAGCTGAACCTAAACAGGTAAATTTTATGTAAAATAATTGTTAATTATCTTTTCCACTTCAAATTGTAATTATTTTATGGCTTTGTTTTTTGTTAATAGGAAGATACTGAATCCATATCGGAAGATGAGAAGATACGATCACTAGAAAATTTTCATTTGATAGTTGAAGCACTGGTATGTACAACGTATAAACAATTATTATTTTAAAATTTTCAAATAAATAATTTGTTTAAATATTTCATTATTTTAATACACATGCTTTTTTTAATGATTCAGATTCATACAAAAAAAGCAGAGCGAGCTCAGCGAAAAAAGGTAAAATTATTTTTTTTTATTTTATTTATTTTACTAATAATTACACTATAATAATAATAATAATTCCACTAGTAATTATTACACTAATGAATAATTTAGTCAATTTATTTATTTTTTTTTTTATAGAAACAATTTCTTGAAGAAGATAATGCGAAAAAATCAATTGCAACAACACGAAAAAAAAAAGAATCAAGGCCAAACACTGGAGCTGATATGCCAATATCGGTAAGTTTCTCAAACCCTTTACGTAATATATTTTGTCACAATGTGATAATTTGTAATATCTACATTCTTATCTAGAAACTAGTTTAATAATAATTGCAATTAATAAATTAGCATAGCCATTTTATTTAATTTTTTTGTCATTTATTTTTTGTTCTCTTTTGACAAATAATTTTAAATATGATGGTGTGCTGATGCTGTTGTTCAAATAAGATTTACATTTTTTGACTAAATCTCTGTATTTTTTTTTTTTTTTTTTTTATAAATTTTTTGTCATACTTATTAGCAAATTTGTTAGTTTTTTATTTCAAATATTAATAAATTTTTAAAATTTATTTTTGAATTTATCGTTAAAAATAAAATTTTATTCAGTGTTAAATTAAAGCTTTTATTTACGTGAAAAATTAGATAAAATTAATAATACTAGACAATAGAGAGATTAAAAAAAAGACAAGTTAATTAATTGGATGATTTTTTGTTCGTTATAATGTATAAAAAATAATTTCATTACTAATAATGAAAAAAGAGAAAAATATAAATAGGAATTGCGTAGGTAAAATGTAAAAGTTTGTAAAAATGTAAAAATGTAAATAAGAAAGGTAAAGAATATAAAAAAAGAGTAAAAAGAGAGGAGAAAAAGAAAATAAACAAGCAAAAAGAAAAGCAGAAGTAGAAGTAAAAGAGGTAGAATAAAAGGAATGTAATTACACAGGTTAATTAATTAATAAGAAATAACTTAATGAATAACCAAAGTGTGTCTAACCATGTGTAGACAATGTGCCTCAAATATGTAAAAAATATATGACACAATAAAGAAAATTAAATCTAATCTAATCTAATCACGTGATTTTTTTTTTTCAGATTGATGACTGACGTGCTTTGATCCTGGGGATTTAAATGGATTTAATTCCAATCTTTTTGTATTTATTTTTTTATTTTAAATTAAGATACTTAATGGTTAATAAAATAAATAAAAATATTTATTATTTTTGAAATATAATAATTGTTTTTTATTTTTGACAAATCTTTAGAAATGTTTATGTATGCATGAATATTTTTTTAGGTATATAATTAATCAATTTATTTTTGTGAATGATTATTTATTAAAAGAATAGAAAATTCATAAAAATTAAATTAATATATTCCAAATTAACGAGTTTAACTATTTATTAATTTAACAAAATTATCTATTTTATTACGGCAATGATTATTAAACATTGATTTGATGGATTTCAATTTATTCAACTGTGAAAATGCTTGAACAAAGTGATCAGCATTATTAATTAAGGAATTTACATCAAATTTACATTCCAAGGTTGTTAAATTTTTACAATGATCACTAACAAATAATATGATACTTGAATGACAAACATTTGAGAGAGACAATTCTTTTAGATAATTACCACATCTTAATAATATTTTCTCGAAGTATGTTTGTGTCAGCAAACGGTTATCATAAAAACGTCCAATTGATGATTCACATTTGTATTTTTTAATGTCATACCAAACTAGTTGACAGCTTCTTTCCATCTGGTACAAACTAGAATAAAACATATCAAATTTAAAAATTAATAATAGAAACATTGATATTCCATTCAAAAAAAAAAAAAAACTTTCTTTTGATGTTTATATATACTTTTTTCCATGTCTATCCTCTCTGGTATTGGCAGCAGCATAATGATTTTTGCTAATGAGTCTTAATCCAGTGAATTGATGACAACTTTATTTTGATCTTTGTCACCATCATCAGGGGTTTGTTAGTCTTCTTCAACACACTTCAACACATATTCTTTTTGGACTCATTTTAAGTAAACTCTGAAAATATATATTAAAATGAAGAAATAATGACGAACTTGAACCTATTACAACCGGAATAATAAAATAAACAAAAATAACCATAAAAAGAATCGATCAATTAAAGATTGATGATTTATTAGTAAAATCTACATAAATAAAATTATATCTAAAGCCAAATAATATTGAATCTGATGCAACATGTTAAAATACAATTGATACACGTAATTAATTCATAAATGTATTTGTTATAATTATGAATTTTTATTTATCTTAATTGATCCTAATAAATTAAAAAGAAAAAAAAATGTAATTATAAATTAGTATTCATCAATGACAAGATAATTATTGGGTTTTTTTTTTTTTTTGTACCTGTTCAAAGGTGAGAAAGCTTCTAGACAAGCAAACACAGCATTTCCTAGTGAACCATGCTTGAATTAGCCCATGGTTGTAAAAGATCTCTGGCTTTGTCGAAATCATTGTTGAAAAAATAATAAATAGCTTGTCTTGCTTCGTCAATTGACGTATCAAGATCCATTGTTGTTGGTCTGTAAATACAATTTTTTTTTTTTATTTTAAATTAATGTAAAGTTATGATTATTTTTTTTTTTTTATTTTAAATTTATCTATATATTGTTAATATAAAAAATTATATACTATTTGATATATTTTGTATTTCTTATAAAAATAATATATAATATAATATTATTAATAAATGAGTTGATAAACAATTCTCCGTCTTTTCTCCAATTTTTTCCGCCACTTCAACTTTTTTCAAAATTTTTCCAAAAATGACCCGAGAAATAGCGGAGAAATTTTTTTGACCAGCTTAAATTTACTCAAACTTTTCTCCACCATATTTCCGACTTTTCTTCAACTTTTTTCCGCCATTTCTCCAATCTAAAAGTTTTTTTTTTTCTTTCATAAAATTAAAATATTATTTTATTATATTATTTATATAATCCCTGGTAGAAATAATCTCTCCGGATTTTCTACGCAATTGAGACTTCCGGAGATATTATTGCGGAGTTTTTTTGAATTTTCTCCAGATTTTAATGGATTTTCTCCGGATTCCTTTTTGGAAGTACTCTTTAGAAGTATAAAGTAAATGTTGAAGATCTCAACAAAACAGCTGGGCAGACACCATTTAATCAAAGCAGTAAAAGCTGGTCATTCTGACATCGTAAGTTCATTATTGGCTCATGGTGCAAACCTTCAAGCTCAATCAACATCATATTTTACAGCATTGCTTCCCGGGAAAAAATCAGATAGATCTAAATAGATCCGTAGCTCTGTCCATCAAGCGCATCTATATAGATCTACTCAACCGACTAAACTATAGTAAAATATGTAACAATTGTGAAAAAGATCATGAAGAAGTTGCTCGCAAGTATAGTAGTATATTACTGGTAAAGAATGTACACCGCATTAATACTCGCAGCAGTCGTCTTGGTCATCAAGAAATTATAAAAATATTACTTCAAAATGTTAACAATAATTTATAATTCGAAACCCATCATAATAATGGAAAATTAAAAAACACAATATAACAATCAATAATAATATTTATAATGAATAATTATACATACTTTATCTTACAGATAAATCAACAATAATAATATTAACGGACTAAATCCTGGTAAAAAAAATTTCTCCGACTTTCCCCGATTTTTTCGGATTTTTAAAAATCAAAGTAATTTGAAAAGAATCGGAGAAATCATTTTTACCAGGGAAGCTATATAATTTTTGGTTCACGAAAGTTTAATTTTTTTTTCTTTTTAAATAATTTAAAATGTAACCATTTTATCCCATAAATTAATATAAATTATATATTTTGTACATATGTCAAATATATCTATGTGAATTATTTAACCCAAAAAGAAAAAATAAATAAATAAATCAACAAGCAGTTTCAATTTTAGTTTTTGATATTAATTCAGTTAAGATAGCTTCAGCTGCTTCTTCAGCTTCTTCTGCTTCTTCAATAACTGGATTATTTTTAATGGAATCATTCAATAATTTTTCATCATTTAATTCTGATAAATCTGCATGAATACGAAAATGCAGTCTTGATTCCAATGAATAACCAGTATAATTTTTTCTAAAATTTGTAAATTGAAATAAATACTAATAATTTTCATTTAAAAATTTCCATTTTATTTAAGAATAATAATTACCTGGCGTCTTCAAGAAGTGCAATAGCACCACGTATATCACCACGATCTCTCGCTAAAAGTGCCATTTCAGCAGTTGCATAAGGAACAAGATAAGTGTCTGATTTTAATTTTTTTTCTAGTTTAATAATTTGCCTAAAGCAATCCTCTGCCTGCAGTGGATGTTTCATTTGTCTAAGACAAGCACCTTTCAATAACAATAGCAACGCCTCATTATCAGTTTGATAAATTGTTCTTCTAAAAAAACAAAAAAAAAAATATTTTTACCTTTTAATAATAAAATCCTTGGTGGAAAAAATCTCAAGATTTTCTCCGGATTTCTACGCAATTGAGACTTTCAGAGATATTTACCGAGTTTTCTCCGGACTATTTTCATAATATCTCTGAATTTTTTGCGGAATTTTCGCTTAAAAAAATCTGAAGGAAATCCAAAAAAACTCCAGAATATTATCTGCGGAAATCTCAATTGCATAGAAAATCCGGAGAAAATATTTCTACAAGGGATATGAAATTAATAAATATTATATCAACTTACGGATTATTTTTTATGTTGTTTTCTTCATCTTCAATAATTTTATACATGTTCATTATAAAATTTGATATTTTACCAACAATTCTAAATAAATTCCATACATACATAAGCTCAAATATTGGCAACACCAATGTTTTATCCTGTGCAAAATATCTTTCTGATTTTTTAACAACAAATTTTTCCATTGGCAATGATTTACCAGCAATTCGTTGTTTATAAATTGGTACATCATGCATAAGATTATTAATGAAATCTTTGTCTGATAATTGAGGATTATTTTTTCTACTCATAATCATTATTGCTGCTTGTTGATAAAGATATATTGTACGTGACCAATTTGATTCTTTGGCTAATAATACTGCAAATGACAATGCTTTATCCCATTCTTGTTGAACACAATGAGCCCACATTAATTCCCAAAAACATAGATGATGAAATTGTGGCCATAAATTTTGGCTTTTCCATGATTTTGTATACCATTCAATTGATGTATCAGTATTACCACGTATAAATTCTAATCGTCCTTTAAAAAATAAAAACCAAACACCATTTGGATATAAGCTTAATTCATTTTGCAGGGCTTCTTCACTCCAGCTCAAATCACTATCTGAACTGCTCAATATAAATGACGCTATCAAATGATATGAAAATAATGTCATTGAACAAAGAATTTGTCGAAGACCACGTCGATCCTCATAGCCACTTTGTAATTCTCTCAAACCATATTCCTAATCAATCAATCAAATATATATTTTATTAATAAAAAATTTACTTTATTCCCTGGTGAAAATGATTTCTCCGATTTTCTTTGATTTTCTCCGATTTTTAAAAAATAAAAAAAAAAAGTAATTAAAGAATCGGAGAAAATGAGGACAAAGTTCGTAACAAATCGGAGAAATACGGAGAAATATCGGAGAAATCATTTTCACCAGGGTTGCAATGACAATTGATTTGTTACCTTGTCACCAGAAAAACCAATAAATTCCAGCAGTTTAATAACACGTCCAGGCAATAATGATATCATCAAATTAAATGTTCCAATTCCCATTTTAACACCACTCTCAAAGTGTACTCTATGTGTTTCACTTTCCCATTTACGTGATTTTAATATGACCAAGCATTCTCTGTTATAATTTACACAAAACAATTGATTAAAAATTAATTTTAAATTTAATATAAATTATGCAAATGAACTTACTTGTACATAATAAAACATGTACGAATTTTAAGTCCAGCTTTTACAAAACTAACAAGTGTCTCATCCTCGACAAATGTTAAAAGTGCTTTTAATAATAATGCCTCAGCATAGCACAGTTCAGCATGTACTTCAACTAAAATAGTAATTAATTAAATTAATAAAAATTCCCAAAATAATATTTATTTAATGATTACCTATTGTATAATTATCGTAATTTGTTTTTTTAACCATTTTTCCAATATTTTGAGTTAATGATACATGACGTCGATGCTTGGAACAAACATGCATACATAATTTAAGTGCTTCTGATGCTTTTTCAACATGTTTCTATAAATTAAATAGAAAAAAAAATGTAATTATAAATTAGTATTCATCAATGACAAGATAATTATTGGGTTTTTTTTTTTTTTTGTACCTGTTCAAAGGTGAGAAAAGCTTCTAGACAAGCAAACACAGCATTTCCTAGTGAATGATACATGCTTGAATTGGCCCATGGTTGTAAAAGATCTCTGGCTTTGTCGAAATCATTGTTGAAGAAATAATAAATAGCTTGTCTTGCTTCGTCAATTGACGTATCAAGATCCATTGTTGTTGGTCTGTAAATACAATTTTTTTTTTTTATTTTAAATTAATGTAAAGTTATGATTATTTTTTTTTTTTTATTTTAAATTTATCTATATATTGTTAATATAAAAAATTATATACTATTTGATATATTTTGTATTTCTTATAAAAATAATATATAATATAATATTATTAATAAATGAGTTGATAAACAATTCTCCGTCTTTTCTCCAATTTTTTCCGCCACTTCAACTTTTTTCAAAATTTTTCCAAAAATGACCCGAGAAATAGCGGAGAAATTTTTTTGACCAGCTTAAATTTACTCAAACTTTTCTCCACCATATTTCCGACTTTTCTTCAACTTTTTTCCGCCATTTCTCCAATCTAAAAGTTTTTTTTTTTCTTTCATAAAATTAAAATATTATTTTATTATATTATTTATATAATCCCTGGTAGAAATAATCTCTCCGGATTTTCTACGCAATTNTTTTTTTTTTTTTTTTTTTTTTTTCTATCGTGAATAATAACGTTGACGTGTTTTGAAATAAACAGGCAATTATTTAAGAAAAAAAAGGAAATAATAATTTATTTTTTACATATTTTATTCTATTTTATGAAAAAAAAATTATTATTATTTTTTAATAATAATTGTAATTTATAATTGTAAAATAAATTGCACGTAAAAAAAAAAAAAAATAGGAAATAGAAATTAAAATAATAACAAAAGAAATAAATTTTTTTTTTCATTTTTATTTATGAATAATAATAATTTAAAATATTTCTAACGAATATATCCCATTTACAGAGTAATTTTTCTATAAAAAAAAAAAAAATTAAATTGAATAATAACTTACTTGAAAAATGTTGAGTTTGAAATACCAAGTAGATAAACTCCCCTCGTTGATGTTAATTTAAGAAAAATAAAAAAAAAATATAGATTTTTAGATTAAATTGTAAAATACGTAGAGCCTTAGAGTTTATAATCAATTTAGTGAGGATAATGTTTATAGACGACCTCGACAAGGGTCAAGACAACTATGAATACTACTAAATTTATTTCCAGTTAATTAAATAATTAAATAAATAAACAAAAAGAAATTCTATATTTTTTTACGATAATTTAAAAAACTATATTGAATTTAAATTTAATAGATGACTTTTTAAAAATTAAAACACAGTCAATTAGTTTCTATCAGCAAGCATGTATAGAGAGATTATATTATGTAGAGATTAGAGAGCAAAACATCAACTGACAGCTGTTAAACTGTCAGCTGCTAACTGAGCACAACAATAACACTTGATAACACTGCTCCAAAATCTTGGCAAATAATCCAACTGTGAACCGACTCAGTCGGCTTGATTCATTCTGATTGAGCTCATTGGAGCTGGTATTATCTGATTTTTTTATTATTTTTTTTTTTTCTAATACTGAATGGGAAGTTGTTAACTTCATTGGCTTCACTATGAAGCACATTCACGTGACTTGACGCCATATGCAACTATCTAGTTTGCGCGTTTTTTAAAAAATTTATTTTCGTATTTTTTAATATTTCTATAATTAATTTTTTAATAATTATTAACAATTAACATTATTATAAATATTGACAATATTATTAATTTTTAAAACAACACTATTAAGAATCAATAAATTATTTAATTTTTTTTCGTCGAAATTTGTAGAACTTTAATTTAATTTCATTTCGAAATTTCGATAGAAAAAATACTCCGAAATCATTAAAAATCATTAATATAAATTACCACTAGATAGCAGCACCTCTCGGGCTTTTGATGACTAAAAAAAAAAAGAGTTAAATATATTACTCATTTTTTTTTTTGTTTATCATTTTCCTCACGTCAAATAAAAAAAATAATTAGACATTTTGTCATAATTTTTTATTTTTTTTTTATTTAATTGCTCATCATCATTTACATAACATTAATGATTTTTAACTAATAGTTTAATATATAAACGCTAATTTAGTATAAAAAAAAATATATAAATAATAATATTTACACTTTTTGACAGAACATTTTGACAGAGTGTAGATGTTGTGACTTGTGTGTGTGTAAACGACATCGATGACGTGTGCCATCCTTTTTTTTTTAATAATTAATTATATTTGTAATGCAGTATATATAACAAAGAAAAAATATTTATTGTTATAATGGTAATAGTCATAAATATATGAGCTTTGTTATAAATAAACTTTTTTAAATTGCGTTTTAGTGTTTACAAAATATTGATAGCTGTCATGTTTATTTACAAACTGACATAACCTGCTCAATATTAAACACCTAAACCCATAAAATTAATATTTAAAATTCATATGTAATATTTATTTTTGTTGATAGATATAATTATTAATTTAAAATTAATAAATCTAATATTATTTTCAATGTGATCAATGTGTTCAATTAGTATCAAAACAATTAATGACAAAATAATTTATGACAGCTGATATAATGGAAAATAAATACAGGCATCAAGGAAATAATAATAATCAACAGTCATTTTGGAAAAAAAATGCAAGAACAGTACCAGGAAGGTATATTATTAATAATAATTTGCTAAAAAAAAAAAATTTATACCTAAATGTTTTAATTTAAAATAAAAAAATTTGTAATGAAAATCAATTCTAGACCAAGTCCAAAACAAGATAATCGTCCAAAAATTCATGCAACAAGTAATTTACCAGGAGTTGTAGTTGGTGGTGGTAATGTTGGTGGTGCTGGTGTTGGAGTAACAACTGTTGGTGGTGGTGGTGGTGCAGGAGGAAGTACTAGTGCAGCATCATTTAGAGATTTTCAAGAAAGTACTGATGATGCATGGGATTCTGGTGATGATGAATTTTGTCTTGTATCTGATATTAAAATATCAAAAAAAGTAAGTCATTCAGCAGCAATGTCTGTTATAAATTCTCATCGTAGTGGTAATCGTGATACATCAACAAAAGATGATACACAATATTATAATAAAAATATACAAGAAATAATACCAGAAGAAAAACGTATTGAAGCATTACAAAGACTTGCTGTTCAACCATTACATTTACGTAATGATCGTAATAAATGTCATGATAATAATGACAATAATGATTATGGTAATTCACCAAATCGTGGTTCAACACATTATCCTGGTAGACCTCAACCACTTAAATCAACATCAGCAAATAAATTTTTTGTACCATCAAAAGAACAAGATGGTGAAAGTAAAATTGATAAATTTCAAAGTTTACTTGATGCATCATTGCTTAATTTAGATGAATTACGACAATTATCATGGTCTGGTGTACCAGCAAAGCTACGATCAGTAACATGGCGTTTATTATCAGAATATTTACCAGCAAGTTTAGAACGTCGTCAACAAGTACTTGAACGTAAACGTTTTGATTATTTAAATTTAGTTAAACAATATTATAATGTTGAAAGAGACGAAAGTTTTCAAGATACATATCGTCAAATTCACATTGATATACCACGTATGTCACCATTAATATCATTATTTCAACAAAATACTGTACAACTTATATTTGAAAGAATATTATATATTTGGGCAATTCGTCATCCAGCATCAGGCTATGTACAAGGAATGAATGATTTAGTAACACCATTTTTTTTAGTATTTTTACAAGAAACAATACCAGTATCATCATGGCAAGATATTGAAAATTATGATGTTGCATCATTAGATCAAAAACAACGTGAAATACTTGAAGCTGATAGTTTTTGGTGTTTGTCAAAATTTCTTGATGGTATACAAGATAATTATATTTTTGCTCAATTAGGAATTCAACATAAAGTTAATCAATTAAAAGAATTAATACAAAGAATTGATGCACCATTACATCAACATTTACATAAACATGGTGTTGATTATTTACAATTTTCATTTAGATGGATGAATAATTTATTGACACGTGAAATTCCACTTCATTGTACAATTAGACTTTGGGATACATATTTAGCTGAATCAGATAGATTTGCATCATTTCAACTTTATGTTTGTGCTGCATTTTTATTGAGATGGAGAAGACATCTTCTTGCTCAACCAGATTTTCAGGTAATACACTTTTTTTCACACTCCTAAATCAGTTATAAATTGTTGTTTAATTAAATTTGCATTTAAGGGCTTAATGTTGATGCTGCAAAATTTACCAACACAAAATTGGTCAGACTCGGAAATTGGTGTTCTTGTTGCTGAAGCGTACAAATTAAAATTTACATTTGCTGATGCACCAAATCATTTACAAGCACATGATCCTAGATGACCAATTTCACGTTTACCACCAAATCGATAAATATCTATATTAAATCAACTTCCAAATTGGGTAATTAAATTTTTCATTTAAATTTAATGAAAGAATTTTACAAATTATAAATTTATTTATATTCTTTCATCAGCCAGATTTTTTACCATTCAATGCTGCCTGCATAAACATCAATTATTGTAATATTAATAATTCTTTTTTATATATTAAAAAATAGGCATATATATATATACAAATTAATTAAAAATTATAAAATAATAAATTTTAAAAAACACAAAATTACATTTCTTCTATTTTATTATTATTATATCGCTATACATACACAAATTGCTGTTTTATTTTTTAAATTAAAAAACAAAAAGTTAAGGCTATTGTTATCAAAGAAAAAAGCTCGACACAAATATAAAAAAAAAAGTAATAAATATTTCAAGTGTGTCAATGGAAAAAAAAAATAGCTAAATTTGTTTATGATATTTTTTAAAAATTAAATAACGTAATTATTAATCTTCTTCTTGATCAACTTGAACGTAGTCAGTGTCCATTTGTTGAATAGCCGAAGAATATCCATCATCTTCATCAAATGTTTCCTAAAAAAAAAAATCTCCACATTAGAAATAATAATCAATTAAATAACCAATAGTAAAAATAGTCTTACAGTAACATAATCAACTTCAGTTGGCATTGGATAAATACAAGGTATACATTCCATATGTGTTACACCATCATTATTAGCAGTACATTCACAATTTTGACATGAATTTGGTACAGCTGTTGATGCAACTCTTTTAGCAAATACACTTGCAAATTTTTTAATTGCTGACATATCATTGTATTTTAATTTATTACCACTGAAAATTGTACCATTTGATTCAAGTGCAAGTGGTGTACAATATCCCAATGCACTTTTTGATAATTTAACTTGTCTACGTAAATCAACATCACCACTTAATATTTTACTATCTTTTCTTGTATAACCTTTTGTTGCATCAAGACCATAAAAAATTTTATTTATTCTCGATTTTTGAAAATTAAAATCACCATCCATTAATATATGTAGACGTATGTCATGCTCAAGTAATACTTGATTAATAACTGAATAATCAAGTGTTTGATTAAGCTGTTCACAATGTGAACATGGCATTAATATAAATGTTTTTGATACACCAGCACGAAATACAAGTTGTGTAGCAAATCCAATTGCTGAAAATATATCTTGATTACCATTACCAATTTTTATATTATCAAAATAATCTGGAAAACGCCATGAATTTGTAAATATTTTATTATCAAGAATTAAACTTCTTGGATTATCATAAACATCATCACCACCAAATGTCACAAGTGACCATCTATTATCCTTAATACCATTATCATTAAATTCTTTATTTAAATATGCAATAACTTGATCAATACTACGATTTCTTTTAATGTCATTGTTACATGATTTAGCTTCAACAATAAATACAATATCAGTTGATTTTGGTACTTTTGTATTTTCTAATTTAATAAATTCACCTTCAGCTACAGTTGTACCATCAATCATCATTGGACAAGATGTACATGTATCTGGTATTCTTAAATATGTATTATAAAAACCACATATTTGCATATAACCAATTGCCAATGTACAAGTTTCACTTATTGATCTTACACTTTTACATGCAACAGCATAATCATGTGTATCAATAACAGCAAAACAATCAACAAATTCAGAGCTTGAATTTAAAAATAAATTTTTACAATAGCTATATGATTCATAATCGTATTCACCAATTATAGCAAGATTATCAGAAAAATTTAAATTATTATCAGTTGATGTTGTTGATGGTAATGACCAACTTTTTGCAAATTTTTTAATATTATCAATGATAACTTGTCCATTTGAGCTTAATGTATCATCCCATTTTTCATTATTCATTGTACCAAGTAGACCAGCTGTTTTACCAAAATACCAACCACTCAATTCAATAATACAAACATCATATTTAAGATTACATTTCAACTTAAATTGTCCATTTTTTAATTCAACTGTAACAATACTCTCTTCTTGATATACAAAGCCCATATTATTATCAAGCTTCAATGGTAGATGTAATGCTCTACCAGAATTACCCAACTCAACACTGTCACGAAAAACATCAATTTGAATTATTTGTTTACCAGTTAATACAATAATTTTATGTCTAATTGTTGAATTATTTTCATCCTCGTAATTTATTAAAACTGAAAAATCATCATTAACAAAATCAGCAGCAAGAAGATAACTATCTTTTCCAACAAAATCAATATGTAAACCATCAAATGTAACAAGATGTTGATAGCCAATTATCATAGCTTGTGCTTTAAATGGTGGTAGCCAATTATAAGGATCAGTATATGGTCTATAGCGATAATACAAATTCCAAAATGTTGAATTTGATATTGTAAAATAATTTCGCATATCAACAATTGTACGATATTCTGGAATTTCTTGAAATTCTGGTGTTTGATTAAATGCATGCCATGACATTGGTAGCTTTTGTTCTAAACACATTATACCATTATCTGGATCAAATATAAATTTTGTTTTAGCTTCACGATATTTACTTTCAGTTTGTAATGCTGTTTGACTTATTGTTATTAATTTTAAATGTATAATACGTACTGTATATTCAATTTTACTTTTAATACCAAAATATTGATAAAAATAATTTACTTGATCAATTAAATAATTAATTTTTTCATATGTATAATTAATACTTGGTAATTTTTTTAATTCTGATAATTCTGTTATTATTTCATCAACAAGATCTTTTAATTCTTGACCAAATGGTACCATTGAAAAATAACGTTCTTTTATAAATGACACTATGATAGCTGAATATTTTCTTATGTTTGTTATAATGTCATTATTTTTAATATCACGATAAAATTTATCAACATCTTGTGTTAAATTTGTAAATCTATTAAAATAGGGAGATTTTATTAGTTCATTTTGACGATCATACAAAAAATGTGACACTTCTTCACTTATTTTCCATGCAACTGCTTCAAGATAATGAAGAACTCTGATAAATGCTGGTTCAATCATTTTTAATGTTTTATTCCATTGATTATAAATTGTACGATAAAATGTTGACCATAAATTTTCCATATATTTTATAAATGCAACATGTAAATCTTTCATAAATTTATCATATTTTTCAACTATTTTTTCAATGATACTTGATATTTGTTCATAACTTTCACCTTTTAATATTGCACTTACTATTTCACTCAACTTTTTATATCCAGCTTTTGTTGTTTCAATAATCCACACTAATGATTTACGAATAGCTTCACCAGATTCTCCCATTATTTCCCATATTTCATTTAATATATTTGGCAATGATTCAATATGACTTCTCAGTGACATTTCATCAATAACATAAAGACCAACAGCAACAACATCCTTAACATAAAAATCATTTGCATTATAAGAATCGTTAAGATATATTTTTAATAATTCTAAATCATCATCAAGCTCTTTTAAATTTTCCCAGTCATCAATTAAAACATCTAAATCATCTCTAGCATCATCCCAAACTTCTGACAATGCATTCATACCCTCTGTTCGTAAATATTGCTTCCAATAATCAGCATCATTACCAATTTCATTGTAAATATTTGTAACTGTATCTTTTACAAGATTAACAATGTCATTTTTTAAATCTGGTCTCCATTTTGTTATTGATGTAACGAGTCTTGAATGATTTAATTTTACATAAAATGCAACATCTGATATCAACAAATCTCTATCATATGTTCTCCATACATCAAACACAGCATTTCTAGCATTTGGAATATTTCCATACATTCGTAAACTTTCAATTGCATCTGGTGTATAATTAACCATCATCCAAGTTAATTTTTCATCTACATTTAAATAAAATTCACCAGTTGAATTTAATGATTTAACTGTATCAATTGCACTACCATTTATTTTATACTCTGTATCAGTTGATGAATACATAATATCTAAATGTTTGATTAGTTCATTATTTTTTTTATCAAATTCAAATTTATTTTTTGGAATATTTAAATAAATAAATAATTTTCCAGATTCTTCAGGAAGAAAACTACGTCTATACAATGCTCTATGATTAGTTTCATATTTAATTAAATGAACTTTACCAGCATGTCCAAACATATCAAGTTCCAAGCGTGTTTTTGGATGTTTACCATTTATTGAATAACTGTATTGTATATTTTGTGTACTTGTACTTTCATTTTTAATAATTGCAGTTAATGATAATAGCTTGTCTGGTGAGTCTGAATAATTTGCTAAAATTGTTGTATTAATTAGTATAGCACCATCATGCCTAACAAGGTGACCAGATAATGTTGTATCTTGTGTAAGACCAGGATGTTTTAAGCTAAATTGTGCCATTTGTCTATCAACAGTTTGTCCATCAACAACATCATTACTATCAGTTAAATTTTTCCAAATAAATGCAGCACCAATTGTTCTTTCTCTGTCATTACCACTTGAATAATCATATGAATAATCAGTTGATGTTTTATTCCAACTTAATTTACCATCAGTATTAAATTCACGACTTGTCACAAAATATGATCCATCAAATGTAAATTTTTTTCTTGGATATGCTATATTTAATATGATAAATTGATTATCAATATCTTCAGTTGTTTTATTTATAATATTTATTTTATATGATGCCCATGCATCATCAGCAAGACTTATCCAACAATTATTATCAAATTCACTTGGTAATATTTTATAATCAGTATTTAATTTAACTGTTCTATTTAAATGTATTGCTGTTAAATATATATCTTGTCCTTCATGTGTTGTTCTTATTTTTGATTCACCAGCAATATCAAATGCTGTACTATTATCAAGTTTATAAATACGTATTTTTTTAGTTTCAAGATTTGGATAATTTGTGCCAAAATTACCAGCTGAATATTCAAATTGATTAACATAATCAATAGCCAATGGATGATATGAATTTTTTAAATTAATTATAATATGTTCTTTTTCAAAACCAGCACGTGATTCACTTTTTGAATCATATGTACCCTCTAAAATACTATTATTATTATAAATTAATTTTGAATATCCAGTTGTAACAAGTGGACGTTTTTTATATCCATAATTTAAATTTGCAATGTGTCTTGTACTAAGTGGTACTTCAAGTTTAATAATACCTTCTAAATTTGAATCTAATTTTTCACTGTGATATGTATAATCTGATGAAAATAATGCTGTATCATTTGGCCAATAAAATTGTACAAATCTCATGTTTTTTTTTAATGTTGTTAGAACAATAAAATTACATGCAGCATATTGAAATTTTGGCATTGATGTTGTTGCATTTAATGTTCCATTAACATTAACAAGACTTTCATATGATATATGAGCTTTTCCAATTTGTTTTTTGCCTGGATAAAAAATATCAATGTCAATTATATTACGTTCAATTGGTGTGCCATCATAATGCATCACAATATTAACTGTTTTTTTTTTAGAAAATTTTGGTGTATATAAAGAATAATTAATGCCAATTTTTTTATGTTCAAATGTAGCATTTAAAATATTATTTATCACAACTTCAGATGATCCAGAACCTTGACAAAGACGAAAATGTCCATCAATACTTTTATTTGTCATTTTAATTGATCCATCAGTTATGTAATTTAATTTACCTTTTATTGAATTATATCCAATAATGTAATTTTTATTTTGTACTCCATTATCACCATGATAAGATAGTAGCAATTGATGATTGTCATCATCAGGTGGTGGAAGTTTAACTAGAATAATAACATCAATATTTTCATTATTTTTATATCCAAAACTTGTGTTTGTTGATGTTTTCCATTTATTAGCATTAAGATCAAAGCCAAAATTTATATTTTTATATAAATTTAATGGATTTTTAAAGTAAATATTTACACCAATGTCTTTGTTGTCAATGCTACCAGATGATTTTATAAACATGTCAATCATATATGACAATTTCCAAGCAACATTTATACGTTTAATAATATTATTTATATTTTGTCGTAATCTTGCATCACCACTGTCATTTGACAACATTAAATTACCACTTATTTCCATATTTTCAAGATCAATTAATGGTGATTCTGTTCGTAAATATATACTTGCATTTCCATTAACTGGAACATTTGCAAATGCTTTTAATGACCATTTTTCAATTTTTATAAATTCACCAGTTGATGTGTTTTGTTTTAATAAATCAGCATCAATATTTGTATCCCAGTTAAATGCATTTGCATAATTAAATGATAAACTTGCATTTGTCAAGCTAGTAACAAGTTTTAATTTGATACCATGTATTTCACGTGTCAAGTCAAATTTAATATTATGTTTTATATTATTTTCACTGTCAAGAAGCTTTGTGTTTACTTCAAACAATACACCACCTGGTTTTATTTCATTTAGATCATAATTACCATCAATCAAATAAATTATTGTCTCGTTAATATTTTTTAATTGTCCAGTTATATGTTTTGATGATTCAATTTCTCCATTAAATTTATAAAATATATCTTGTGGTCCTTGTAATTTAAAGCCAAATGTTTGACTTGGTTCATATGAAGCTGTTAAATTATAAATATCATCAGGATGAATTTTAATATTAACATCTAACTGAGCATTCTCATTAGTTGCTAATTTATTTAAATAAATTAAACCAGCATTAAATTGACGAAGTGATGGTACCCATGTCTCAATGCCAATTGACATTTCAACATGTTCCTCTGATTCAAATAACCAAGTACCTTGAACCTTGCATGGTACATCTTTCAGCTGTTTTATTTCAATTTCAGCTTCAATTTTTTTTTCAACTTCAGCTAAATCTTTTTTAACATTAATTCTTGTTGTTGGAATTGTTAGTGCGTCAGATGTAATACCAAATACAATTGTTCCATCAAAAAATGATTCTTCAAATTCCAAAGAACCAGACATTTCAGCATTACTATTATTTGTATGTATTTCAATTGATGATTTATAAATATTTTCATCAACTTCAAGTACACCATGACCATCAAGATACTCCAGGCTTTCAAATGGAGTTTTAAATGACACTTGTAAATGATGAACAATTGAATCATCCTCATCAGCTTTGACAAATGAATAATTACCAGTGTAACCAGCACCAACAAGCAATGTTGAATTATCATCAGAAATTTGCAAAACATTTACCTCCATTGTTGTAAAATAAATTGATTCTTTTTTATTAAAATTAAATACATAATTTGAATCAACAATTGATGCAAATGAAAATGGTGTTTTAATTTGTAACACATTTTTCATGTCAAATAAATTTTTGATTATTAATTTATCATCAATTAATATTTTACCAGGTGGTAATATCAATATTCCAGATATTTGATAAGACACATCATCCTTATTGATATTTAAATGTCCAATAACTGTCTCAATAACTGCCAAATTTATTTCAACATCACCATGCCATTCAAAATCATCATTTGACAATAAATTATCTTCATTAGCTTGATCAGTTTTTGTCATGACAATTGTGTCAATAATTTTTGGTTGATAAATTATTGGCTTTGGTCCAGTTACAACAGACAATCCAAGTTTTGTCTCGACAATTTTAACTGAAAATTCCGTGTCAATTGCAAACTGACTGAATTTTTTAAAACTTGAATCATTTATAATTAATTTAGCAACAACACCACTCTCATGAAATCCATGAATTGGTGTAAATAATATATAACTATAATGAAAATCAGTAATATTATTATAATGCCAAATTGCTTGAAAACCAGCTGTAATATTATTATACGAAATACGAAAATCATTTTCAGTTTTTCCCATTTTAGCTAAAATTAAAAAATTTTGTAAAAATTCAATTGGCGTTGATATTTTAAGCATAACATCAAAATTATGATTTGTAATTGTAAATAATTGACACAATGCTTCAATTCCAATTGGACCAGATGGACTTGTAACTTGTGCAACAACATGTCTATCACTTTCAGATAAACCAAATTCACCTTTTAAAAATGAATATTTTTCAATTGGTGTTGTAATATTAAATTGTATCATTGATTCTTTAATTCTAGCAATATCACCACGTAAAATACCAGTATATCTTCTCAAATCAATTTCAATACTTGACGTACCATCAAATTTCCATTCAGATGAATAACTCAATTGACATTTAACATCACCATTTTTATAATTACTCAGGGGTGATATAAAACGTAAATTACCAGTTAAAGTAAAATTATCATTATGATTATCTGGACTTTTTAAATTCCATACACTTCTTAGATTAATTATTTTATCAGGATGATAATTAACTAAAAAACGTGTATCAATACTTGCTTGATTATTTAATTTTGTAAATATATGAGTCATGTTTATTGTCAACCAACCAATCAAATGTACAGTACTACTTAATCCACAATTTGCATTGTATTCAACAGTACCACTTGATGGACTTTCAACACTTGATAGCAACATTTGTATTAAAAATTTTTCAGTATCTTGCCAAAATGCCTCAAAATCAGCAATAAATTGTTGTTCAGTTAATTTATATTTAATATTTATTGATGTTTTTTGCCACATTTCAAATGGTGTCAATAAATAACTATTAAGTCTCATTTGATTTCTCCAATTATTTGGATCAAAATCAATTTCAACATCAAATTTAATTGCCTTCAATGGATCCCATACAATTTTTGTATCTAATATATAACTTTTATAATTAACAATTGCAGCATGACAAGAACCAGTTAACAATCTTCCTGGATAAGATATCATAACTGATCCAGTTAAATTTTTAGTTATTGGTTGCTCTGTTAATTGAAAATATTTATCAAATTGAAATTGACCAATGAATTTTAATTCTGGATCTCTATTAGCATCCCACTTAATTTCAATACCAAAAGTTTTTGTATTATCATCATTTATACCAGTTAAAATAAGATGAACATCTCGCCATCTGTCCAATTGAAGCTCCAATCTAATTTCACGTTGAACATCAACATTTATTAAAAATGCATAAACACTATTACGATATTTTGCTTTGGCAGATGTTAAAAATGTTCCATTTGTTAATATTGAATGTTCAATTTTTAATGCATATTTATCAGAATCAAGATGTTCAATATTTATATCAACTTTAATATTTGCATGATCACGATAAAATTTACAATTTATCAAAATATCACGTTCAATACTTGGTGAACGTAGTACAAGTTTTAAATTATGACTTATTATTTTTGGTGAACCATTTGATACAACAGCTGTTGATCTATCAGCATACATACCTTTGATTGTTGCATTATGTCCACTGAACCATGAGCCAAAAAAATCAATGTCATATTCTTTTTTAGCTTTTTCAGTTATTTTAATATTAATAATCATTGGTTTGTAATTTGGAATAGTCATATTAGCATGTCCCTCAATTGCCAACATATTACCTCTTGGTATTATTAAATTAACAGCTAATGTTATTTCTTTTCCTGGTGCATATCTTATCATGATAAATGTCTTTGAATGTGGACCAATTGATACACGTTGTATTTCAAATTTAATATCTAAATTTTGTATTGGTTTATTTATTGAAATAAATGCATTAACACGTGCTTCTTGTGATTGAAAATATGCTTTTGAATATGTTAATACAGCTTGTGCTGTTAGCTTGTATTTATCATCACGTAAATGTGGTTTTGTATTTATTTCTAAGTGTAATTCAAGATGACCAATAGCTTGTTTATACCATGAATCAATTATGGCATTTAATTCAGGATATGCACTTGATTGAAGTTCAAAATGTGCCTCATTGTGAGATAAATTTTTTGTTGATCTATCGTGAAGTGCAATTTCAATTTGAAGTGTTTCTTTTTTATTTAAAGTTTTTAATTGATATTCAAGTTTGATGTTACCAGTTAAACTTGTATTTCTTCTCATCACATAGCCAATTAATTTACTTGTTACTTTTTTTGTTTCGAAATTCAAATCAATATCACACTGGGAAATATTATTTTTAGATGCATCTCTTATTGTTCCATTTAGCTGAAGTATACGCTCGTTGTTTATGCCCAAATATATACGTGGTGAGTATGTGTAGCCGTAGTTTACTTTTTTACGAGAATAACCAATATGAGCGTGGAGATGCTGGGTACCATTTATGTCCAGGCCAACATCAATCATTGCCTCGTTGTCAGTTCGTTTGTAGGTACCTTTTGCAACGAAACTGTTACCAGCTGAACGTAGTAGGACTGATACATTTCTGTTTGGACCGTCAAAGCTCACCATGATACTTGATTCTCGATTTATTCGGGATCCAGGAGTGTCAAATGCCAATCGCATGACGCTCTCAGTCTGAAAAAAAATTTTCATAATATTATTTTTCGAATTTCGATTTTAGTTTTTTTTTTCTAGTAATTAAATGGCTCGAAGAATTTGTTTAAAAATTTGCATGATAATGAGAGGGAAGTATACCATTATTTTAAGCACAAAAAATCTCAAGAGAAATGATTTCTTCCAAAGATATGAATTTATAAAGCCAACTATATGCATTATGTATTTTTCAAGATTTCGATTTCGATTTTTTTTTTGTCTAGTAATTAAACGGCTTGAAGAATTTGTTTAAAAATTTTAAAGATAATGAGGGGAAGATTTATTATTATTTTAAGCCCAAAAAATCTCGGGAGAAATAATTTTTTCCAAAGATATGAATTTATAAAGTCAAATACCACAATATGGATAATTATGTTATTTTCAATTTTTCGATTTTATTTTTTTTCTAGTAATTAAATGGCTCAAAGAATTTGTTTAAAAATTTATAAGATAATACGGGGAAAGTTTACTATTATTTTGAGCCCAAAAAATTGCGGGAGAAATAATTTTTTCGAAAGATATGAATTTTCAAAGCCAAATACCACTGTATGCATTATGTATTTTTCAAGATTTCGATTTCGATTTTTTTTTCTAGTAATTAAATGGCTCGAAGAATTTGTTTAAAAATTTGTATGATAATGAGAGGGAGGTATACCATAATTTTAAGCTTAAAAAATCTCGAGAGAAATAATTTTTTGCAAAGATATGAATTTTTAAAGTCAAATACCACTATATCCATAATTACCATGTCATTTTTGAGATTTCGATTTTAGTTTTTTTTTTTTTCTAGTAATTAAACGGCTTGAAGAATTTATTTAAAAATTTATGAGATAATGAGAGGATGATTTACTATTATTTTAAGCCAAAAAAATTTCGGGACAAGTAATTTTTTCTAAAGATATGAATTTATAAAGTCAAATACCACAATATGGATAATTATGTTATTTTCAAGATTTCGATTTTATTTTTTTTCTAGTAATTAAATGGCTCAAAGAATTTGTTTAAAAATTTATAAGATAATAAGGGGAAGGTTTACTATTATTTTGAGCCCAAAAAATTGCGGGAGAAATAATTTTTTCGAAAGATATGAATTTATGAAGCCAATATTTTTTTATGTTTTTCTGGGAAAAAAAAAATACTTAAAAAGCTCATTTCTCTATACATTTTTTTTACTAAAATAAATATTAATAATACAATAAAATAAATAAAACTTCATTATCACTCATCAATGTGTTGGTGCCTCGAAATATTAAAAATGAACTTGTGTTTGTGTGTCAAATAGAATTATTTCGAAATGCTAATAACATCTACCTCAGTATTGCCAGCTGAGCTTGATAGCCCACCAGTCACCACGATGGAGTGGTTTCTATTATTTGGCTTTGTTACTCTATTTTATCAATGTGCATCTGCCGATAATATATATGGTATGTTTATTTATTTATAGAATTTTATCTTATGCATATTTTTAATATTCCATTAATATATTATACATATATTCATACATGTATGTCAAATTTTGTTGTTCTTTTTCTATTTAAAATTGTTTTTTTTCTTCTCGCTCAATTGTTACCTCAACATTTACAAAATCATTAAATTTTAATGAGGAATTAAATAATTATTAAATTAAAAATATATCGATAAGTTTATATAATAATATTTTAATATTTTCTGTTCAATTTCATAAATAAAAATCATATTTTTTTCAATTATTTTTAATTTACATTATATTTTTTTGTTGTATGAAAATATAAATTTTACTTAATTTATTTTTGTATTTTTTTACCAATTT
Organism: Aphidius ervi; assembly: GCA_015776835.1. Taxonomy (NCBI): domain Eukaryota; kingdom Metazoa; phylum Arthropoda; class Insecta; order Hymenoptera; family Braconidae; genus Aphidius; species Aphidius ervi. The sequence continues at coordinate 1,365,218 of MKYW01000010.1, read as the reverse complement.
ATATTTATCTACAGTTTAAATTTTTTGTTTCATTTGTTATCAATAGTTGAAAACCGATAATTTGTGCTTTGAACATAAATGTTATTTTTTTTTTTAATATATATTTTTTATTTTAATCACAATTCTACAACGTTATTTATAGTCAAATTTATCTCTCCTATTTTATTTTTTTTTTATTTTCTACTAGGTACAAAATAATAATAAAATTAAATAATTAAAAAATAATCATGATGAAAATTTCAAGAATAAATACTCAATCAATATCTGTAAATAATTTTATCTATAATTTTATACAACAACATTAAATTAACGAAATCGTTATTGGCACTGATACGGGGAAAATGTCTCTGTAAATTCCCCCGTATTCGGTGCCAATTATTTAGCTAGTAATAAATATTATTGACATAAAAAATTATTTATTAAATATAGTTTTTCTGACATATAGAATATGTAAGTGGAGAAAAAATAATAGTTGTCAATATAAATGATACAGCTGATTTACATGTTGAAGAAGTATTTGACGGTGTTATAAAAATTTGTGGAGCAAAATTGTATAATATGTATAGACAGCTCAGAACAGAATACTCTTTGATTAAAAATGGTCATTGGAACATGACAGATACCACAGATAATGAAGATATAAAAAAATATTTTGAATTATTGGATTATTATAAATCATGCTCATTTGCAATATCACCCTTTCATGAAAAATTCTACGGCTATTGGGTCGTTAATACCACTTACGAAATTGGAGATAAAAAATATGGAATTAAAATCCAGCAATTTCTTATATCAGCACCACCAACAGAGGTATTATATTTTTATTTACTGTTGAATTTTTTATTTAATTTTGAAAAATATATTTTTACACTCAGAGAAAAAATAAATATGCAGATGATGTTTATTTAATATCCAAAAATGAGACAGGTATATTTATTTAAATTTATTTTATAATTAAATTCATGTTATTATTTTTTGTATATCATTTAATTTTTATATTATAGAAAAAATTAATAAAAAAATGGTTTCTGTAATAAACAACGCAATTTCCCTGAGACCAAAAAAAGTATCTAGACGAATAAAAAAATGTCAAGTAATTCATCATGATGAAATATTTTATTTGAATAAAAATTACCTAATATCACAAATATCACAAAATTATAATCACGAAAAAAAGCTTTATGAAATTTATCCAAATACAGATGATGAATTTTATTTTACTGGAAATGAAAATAGTTGTCAATTTAAAATTTTAAAAACAAAATTCATAATACTACCAGGTAGAAGTTGTAGAACTTTTTTTGGCAGATGGGAAATTATAACGTATTATGTCAATGAAACAGACAAGTCAACAGAAAACATAGTAAATACAACAGACACATTTGAGATATACAATACATGGGTAAATAATTTATTAAAAAAATGAATAAATAAATAAATAAGAACTCAGTATTTATTTAGTATAAAATGTAATAAATTAAAATTTATTACTCTGCAGGTAACTGACAATTCAAAACGTCAGGAAAATATTACAAGAGGAACGTATATTGAATTTAAAACCACCTCGTATATCTCATGTCAATTTGAAACTTTTGATGGGAGATTAAAGAAGGTATAAATTAAATTTAAAAAAAAAACGGTGCTGGTAAGGGGAAATACGGAAATATTTTTCTCGTAAATTCCTCCGTTTACGGTGCCAATAACACCACCGTTAAAAAAACACGATATAAATTTAAAATTACTTGTATAATTCTTATAACTATAATGCTATAATTCTATAATTCTTGTATTCAGGAAATAATGGTGTACAATAAAAATGAGTCAACACAAAGTGATTCACTTATTCGATTGGAAAACAATAAAATTTCTGTAAATTTATTTAACGTCAAGGATCACGGTTTATATCATTGCGTTATTGAAAAAGACGAAATATTTCCACAGTATTTAAATAATTTCAGGCAGTCTTTTTACATTAAAACAAGCTTGTGTGATTATCCAAAAAAAATAATTACAGAATACTCGATAATTTATTTGTTGGATATATTAAGTACTGAAGGATCATTTCTCACAGTTTTGTATTCGACTTTTAATTATCCAAAATATTGTCGTATTCAAAAACCAAACGGTAAATTTATAAAAGATTTAAAATTTTTTGGCTATAAATATTTGGAATACGGGACATTTAAATCGAATCTTTCGGAAAATTTAACAATTATTGACAATGGATTTTGGAAATTTAGATGTGCATCGTCGATTGATAGTATATTTTATATTGTTTCTATTTCAACTTGGGGCAAGTATAGAAAACAACTCGTCTTTACTTATAATCAAATTTAGCTGTAAAAAAAATATTTAAAAAATTTTTTTCTTTTAGATTCAACTCGTGCAAAGATCATTGTAGATATGACTGAAGAAAATTTTCATGTCTCATTGTACAGCATACAAAAAAATCCTAAAAAATGTTTTTTTATGTCAGCGAATGATGCTTTTTCCAAGACAACTGAGCCAATCATTCATAGCTACAAGTAAATATGAAGAAAATAAAAAAAAAGCTTCACAAAAAAATGAGTGATTTAAAATGTAATTTTTAATTTCCAGGCCAATAATTAATTTTGAGTTTAAAAATATTAGCAGTCTTACTGAGTGTGAATTTATAATTGATAAATCATCTGAGTATGGAGCAAAGCAGGTTACAATAGATTATGGAAATTTTAAAATTAATCGAACAATAATATTGCAGAAAAATGTTGTACAAATTAGAAAATATAATGAGCTACCAAAAAAACTGGGTACAAATGATTATGTTGTAAAATATAATGATGAATTTTGGGTATGTTATTTGTCTCAATATTTTTAAATTAAAATCACTTGTCTATTTTTAATTTACAAAAATGAATTTCAGGTAAATTGTTCACACAATAAACCACTGATATTTTGTAGAATTCAAAAAGCAAATGAAGATGTTATACAATTAACTGATAGCTTTGATTTAGAAGCAGGTAATTGTTCAATGTTCATTAGAAATGCAAACATATTGGATCACCATGGTGATTGGAGATGTTACCTGGCCTTCAATGAAAGCAACATTGGCAGCACGACAATGGAATATCACTTTTCAGTAGAAGTCAGAAGTAAGTAGTAAAAATATACTTGTTAGTTATGAATATTTTTTTTATTAAAAAGTATATTTTTATTTCAACAGATTATTACATTGAATCTGGTATTGAATATAGTTACGAAAATGAAGCTGATAAAGATGAAAATAAAATAAAACAAGTCGTTTTTCATTGCAAAATATCAAACTTTATAAAAAAATATAAAAATGATTTAATTGGAGCTGATGAAATTGAATATTGTTTGTGGAAACATCCAAATGGATACATCATTCCAAACACCTCAAAAAGATATACAATAAATACTACTACATTATTTTCATGTGATCTTACAATACACAGTAAAAATATAACAAATTTTATTTTGTATTTATATATGTGTATAAAATGAGACATCAATATATCCTTATTTTTTTACAGAAATTTATGAAAACGACTTTGGAAAGTGGAGTTGTGATTTTCATCTAAAGCTTGCAACTAATTTAAGCTTACGTGATACGATTGAATTTTTAGAACGTCCAGAAATGGTGATACTCAAAAGTAAGTGATATAAAAAATTGTTTTATTATTTATAAACATAAATTGAATTATTAAATTAAACAATATCTTTTTTTTTAGATTATACAATTACTCCAGAGCTGAAACGTAAGATTACTACTACGTATCGTGGTATTGAATCAACTGGTCCTGGTCTTGATTGTCACATATCTCCAGCAGTTGAAGCACATATGATTAATTGCAAATGGACTAAAATTAATGGTGATAATAATAATTTTACAGCTGATGATCCTGATGGAAGACATTATGTTCCTCGGAAAAATAATTCTGTATGTGAACTTCGATTTATTGGTAAGCTGTATATTTATATTTTTTATGATTAAATGCAACTTGTATACCATAATATTTCAATATATATTTATATTTATAATGTCAATTTTAGAGTGGGTAGAATTTGGTGATAAATCGGATCATGGAAAATGGAGATGTTGCGTTGACATTGACAACAGTGTTGATCAAACAATTTGTCAGGACATTGAATTGCCAAATGAAGTATACCATCCTCCAAAAAAAGAAATTGGAAATTATATATTTATTTCAATTATAATTATTTGCGTACTTGCTGTTATTTGCTCTTGTTTTTATTTCATTATAAAAAAATTAGAAAAGAATAGAAAAAAGATACAAAGACAGTTAAAACGATTAAGATCAAGGAGTCACCAAAGTCGAGTAAGAAGAGAGACTCAGCGAGATCGAACAAGGTCAGCAAGTAATCCAAGACAATCAGTATATCAACTAGTTCAAGACGCCAACAAAGATTACTGAGACCAGAAAATAGTTCAGATAGACAAGCGTCTTTGAGAATAACGAGGGTTCAAGCAGAGCCAAACATATATGTCTGACAAATCATCGCAGAGTCTTTAAATTTTATCGTCATTAAAAATAATATTTAAAAAAATCTTAAATATTGAATACTATTATCGTAATACAGTATAATTAATTTTCAATAATTTATTATTATTGTTAAATTAAATTATAATGTATTTAAAAATAAAATAAATATCTAAAATTGCAAAAATAATATAAAAAATTTAAATAATCAACATACCGGAGTAGCATTCCATTTGTATTCAAACAAGTAACTCTCAGCAGTTGGATCCGCCTTGATGACTGATGTCCTAAACAAAGTTGGTCCATTCAAAACAAAATACGATGCATCACTAACATCAGTTACATTTGGAAATTGATAATCAACACACATCTTGAGTCCAATTAGTCTTTCCAGAACTGGCCAACTACAAGTTGTATTTTCAATACGACTAGCTTTACTTGATCTATTTCCAATTTTTGTAATAACTGGTTTTTCCATACTCTCTGCTCCACTTGTTGATATAAAAACAATATCAGTCTTTGCTGAAAATACTTCCAGCTGTTTATTCGGCAATTCAACATTAAGTCTAACCAAATTAACACCCTTGATGTTGAGAGTCAAATTAACAGCACCAGATGAATAAACATTGCTTCTCAATTTAATACCAGCACTTTTAAATATTGCATCAACAGTCATTTTACCAGTAAGATCAACACTTACACTTGGTGCAATATTACCAACAAGATTTATTTCACTTTTAGTTGCAAATTTATCTGTATCAAGCATACCAGATAATTTGAAATTACATGCAGCTGATCCAGCAACATCAAGCTTCACTGGAAGACCAACAGTACTTGGCACAACATATTTAACATCTAAAAACATACCAGTTTTTTCAAATCTTATTTCTTTACCTGATAATATTTTTTTCATTTTCATCCATGGATCTAATGCTGCTAAATTCATGGCAATATCATCAACACCACGTAGTGTTTTAAATTCAAGCTCATTACCAAATATTTTATAAGAATAAGTTATTTTTGGATCATCAAAATTATTATCAATGACATTTGGCAGCTGTTTAACACCATCTAAATAAATATTTGAATCTTGTGGTATTGATCGTAAACTTCTGATAAATCCAGCCATGTATTTCGACATTTTTTCATTTGCAAGTGGACCATTTGGACCAAAGAATTTTTCTGCATAATGTTCAATACCCTCAAGTCTAACACTTGTCTCTAAAACATTAACAGATTCACCAAATAAATCTAGACTCATGTTCATTGTTAGTGTTCTTGGTACATATGATTTTGCTGAAAATACAACATTTATTTGCATCGTTCCTCCAACATTATATTCTTCCGAGAAAAATGAAGTTTCATAATTTCTTGAATATTTTCTAGCATCACTATTAAATTTATCACCAAGATCACGATCACTTAAAAGACTTTGAATTTCAATTCTCGTTGGTGATGATGACTCAAGAAGATTTGTCAAATGACTCCAAACAAATGAACCAACTTGATTAACTGGTTCATCTCTCAGAGCTGTTTTTATTATTTTAACAACATTATAATCTGGACAACGCATTACTTGTAGATACGAGGCAATTCTAAATTCTGGATCAAGTGTAAAATTTCTATAATAAGGAAGAAATAATTCATCACGAGTTGCTTGACATGATGGTAATCTTCTGTGAGCTTCAATAGCAGCAATTTTAACGTCCATTGATAAAAAGCTACCTTCATCTTCAACACAAACTTGTAATAACTTAAGAATTTTTTTAGTTTCAATTCCCATATTACCAATGGCTTTTAATGCTTCAAGTGTTCTTCTATTGTCTTCATCTGATTCATGTGGTCTTGGACTACATCCTTTATCAATTGTATCTTCAAGTCTTGATATAAATTTTTCAATTCCTGTCTCTTTAATTGCCAAACAATTATTATCAATGAAAAATCCATTTGTTTGTTTTTTCCATTTATTTGATGTAACTTCATTTTCACAAAATGCACGAACAACTGATGAATAAATTAATATCAAATGTGCTTCTGGTATTTCTCTTTCAATTTCTAAAAGTGGCAATAATGCTGATACAGTTTCAATATCAGGTCGAGGAACAAGAGCAATTGCTGTCATCCATGAATTTGAACGTTCATGATCAATTGTACGTTTAATCATCATGTCACGCATTACTTTAATAGCAGCACTACTTCCAATAAATGGTAATGCATCAAGAATATGTTTTTTTCCACCAAAACAAATGCCATTTGCACGTGCTAAAAGTTGTGACAATGATGGATAATCCAAGTATCTTGCTGAGTAAATAAATTTAGTGAAAGACTCGGAAAATGTTTGATCAAGTTGACCACCAGATCCAAGACTACACATACTTTTTAGAAGATCAATAGATGTTCTTAATTCACCATGTGATGTTTTAGTGACTGATGTTATTTCAGATGAATGATCATAAAGAAGATTTGTCGGTACTGTATCACGTCCAGATGATTGTTGATCATCATCAAAAAATTCATCAAATGTTTTTGGTGATTCTTCAAATAGTACAATACTCGAGTGAATTGTTGTTTGAGCAGCAGCATTACCATTTGATAGTGGACGAAATAAATGTGATTCTTTACATGTAACACTTTGATAAATATTATGATCAATAACAATTTCACAATTTGTTGTTGATTTAAGAAGATTATTTTCAGCACGTGAACGAGGATTAATATTGTAACCATATGATTGTAATATTGATAAATGTTTACCACGATTTGTACAACCAGCAAGATCTTTAATTTTATTAACAATTAAACTTGTTTTTCTTGCTTCATGAAGACGATATGTTGTATCACAAATACCATTAACATCAAGCTCATTATTTTTATGATCAACATCAAATCTTTTCATGGTATTTTGTAGCATTGATAATATACCACGTTTAATATTAAGTGCCCATATTGCTTCATTTTTACTTGGACATAATTCATGTACATGTCCATCTTTAAATGCAAAACGTAAACTATATTTTTCAAGTTTTTCTTTAAATTCAGATTCAGCACGATCGGGAAATTCAGTTTCATATTTTTCACGTATATATTGATTAATACTTGATTCAGTTATACGTAAATCAGCTTCACATGCTGATAAAAATTCAATTGACACTGTTGATTCAATATATAAATTTGATGATGTTGAATCTTTTCCTAAATTTAGACTCACATTGACATTGTGATGATAACGATAAATTGTTCCCTCGGTATACTTGAACTTGGCTGTTTCTCCTACTGTTTATTAATTTATTTATTATTTATTGGTATTTTCTATTTTATAAAAAAAATTAATATAATATTTACCTTTGCATTGCATTCGTCCACATACTTCTCCAGCGACTGTTGAAAAATTTGAAAAATAAATTTAATTATTCAATTAATTATTTATTAATTTATTTATTAAATTATTTTTTTATTTATGTATTTATTTATTCAACTATTTGACTATTTAATTATTATTTTATTAATTTATTTAATAAATTAATCAACTACTGAATTATTAAATTTTTTATTTTTTTATTTTTTTAACTATTTAATGATTTAATTATTTATTTATATAATTATTAATTAATTATTTGTATTTTTATTTTCAATTTAACTCTAAAAAATAATTCATTAATTTTTTTTTTAATCATTGCACAATTAAAATAATAAAACGTAATATTTTACAATATATTTTATCAAAATAAATCAACATTTATTATTTTGTATATTAAAAAATTAATATCCAAAAAAAAATCATAAAATAAACATCTAATCTTTATTAAACAATTCAAATATTAATTTCTCAGATTAAACATTTCTTCAAATTTATTTATTTAACATCGTTTAATGGTAAAAAAAAAAAGAAGTGTTAAATTATAATTTTAGATTATTTTAACTTGTTAATAAATTCATAAAATATTAATTAAATTAACAATCATATCAATTATTAATTTAACATATACAAATATATATCAAGTAAAATCTTAACAATTAATTAATCATAATTACAACTGTACAAGTTGTGTTTAATCAAACTACTTACTTCCAGATGATATGATAAACTGAATAAGCAAAAAGCCTGCCAAATATTGGCGAGACTTCATGATTATTTTATTTATTCACTATATTATTGTTATTCAACAGTGATAATATTTATACTGTCTAATTGGATCAACTAATAATACGCAAAATGCTATCATTTAAAATACCAGCAAGACTAAATGATATATGTATTTTGTTTTTTGTCCCCCAAGCACTTCCTGTGTTCCCCTCAACTTCACTCACTCTTTTTTTTTTTTTTTTNTCTTTTTTTTTTTTTTCGCTCTCTTTTTCTCTCTTTCTCTTGTAAAATGTTTATATTATTAATAAATTAACTAATATTTAATTAACTTTTAAATTAATGTAGTTTAAAATATATAATTTTTTTTCATTGCTCAATGTTGTTGGATCATTACATGATCGTTTGGTGTCTCGTTGAAAACTAATGATAAATAAGAATGAGATCTCATCCAAGTTCTCAATGTTTGACCTCATGCTTTGCTTGTAAACGGCTCCAAAGGTCTATCATTTTAATAAAATATACAATAATTCAACGAGGGAAAATATAAGTTAACATGAGATGAAAATAAAATACCCAAGATCTTTGGTCAAAGGGGCTGAAAGTCATCGTTTTTAAGATAAGATTAAATATATCCTAATGTAAATGTTATCACTCGGAATTTGACGAAATCATTTTTTTTTTTTTTTTATTCATTCATTTTATTATACATGTATATATTATTATGTGTAAATATATTTTTTTTAACTTATCAAAATTACGAGAATTCGAGAAAAAAAAAAATTTTTTTTTTTCTAGTTTATCTAAATACATATTTATTATTGAATTAGAATACTTGGAAATTTTTTTTTTATTATATGCTTAATGTAGATTATAATTTTATTTATTAAAAAAAAAAAAATAATAATTCTATTTATTTATTTTACTTGTTTCTTGAAAAAAAAAAAAAAAA
>MKYW01000010.1:1299933-1336378 GCA_015776835.1 Aphidius ervi | reverse complement strand
AAAAAAAAAACAAAAATGTAAATGATTTTTTTACACGAAAAACAAAACAAACTAAAAAATAATTTCAGGCAATTGCGAGTAATCAAGTATTTTTTTTTTTTGTTTTTTTAAAAGACAATTTTTATTTAGAGAAAAAACTGCCAGCCTGTTAATATATTCAGGTAAAAAAAAAAGGAGAAAGAAAAGTTTTATCCTCGTAAAAAAATAAACAAACTTAACGTGATTTATAATTAAAATACATTATTGTTTTTTTTTTTTTTATGTTCATTGAACTTTATGTTATATTTTAATGCTATCAAATTGATTAACACATAGCGGGTGATTTTTATGTATCATTAAATGACTATTAATATTTTACAAGTAGAAAAAACGAGAAAAAAAAAAAACAAATATATATATACCATTTAAATCAATATTTTATTAAATATATATATATTGTAAATGATATACACAATGATTATTATTTGTATATTTGTTTTAAACTAGCAATTTATTTAAATTTTTATGTTTTTAATTTTTAATTATTATTAATTTTGACTTAGTAGATTAATAAATCAACTATAAATTATTATTCATTTTTTAAATTAATTACAATGTTTATGTTGAAATGTAAATATCATTATTATATTATTATTTGTTTAAGAAAAAATAAGAAAAAAAAAACATTTAAACGTTGGCAAGTGCAATTTGATACGTAATATTTTTGTTTTTTTTTTTTATTATGTTTTAAATAATTGTAACAAATAATAGAAATAAATACTCATTTAATTGATTGAGCGATAGTAAAATTTTTGAGGATATAAATAAAAATAGAAAGAAAGAAAATTGTAATTTAGTTAATTTGTTTCTTTTTTTTTTTTGTGCAATAATCAATTATAATAATTGTAATGACGAAGAGCTGTCATCAGTGTAAAGCTTTTAAGTTTGTTTTTTTTTATTTAAATATTTGTCTCGGTGTAAAATATCCCAGTAATATCAATTTTTTATCTCCATTATAATAACAATAATTATTTAATGAAAATTTTTCTATAGTTTTTATAATTTCATGTGTAAAAAAAAAACTATTGACAGCTCTTTACTTTATTTATTGACGGTATTGATTAAATTAAATTGTGGTGTTTGTAATAGAAAAAAAAATAGATGAAACAACGTCCAGAAAAAATAAAAAAAATCATGTTAAAAAAAAAAACAAATCAAGTAACAAAATACAGAGAGAAAAATAGATAGAAAAAGTAAAACTTTTAAAGATAAATATAATTTATTTTTAAATGAAAAATTATAATTACTTGATTTTTTTTTTTTTAAATTTACGCCGAACAAAATATGGACGACCACAAATGTGATGAAAAAAATAGAGCAAATTGTAAATGAATAATGTATATTTCTCATAAAAAAAAAATAAAAAAAAAAAACAAATAAAATTGTGAATATTTTTGATTGTTTTTCAGCTAATTGCTTGACAATTTTTATTTAAACTTATATACTGTAATTGAAACTTAATATACTCCAATTGAAAGAAAAAAAAATAATAATGCAACAAAAAAATAACGAATGAATTAAATTTTTAAAATCACTCTCAGGGAAAACTAAAAATCTATGTGTAAAAAAAAAAAAAAAAATTGAGTAAAAACACGTGTATATTGGAGCACGTTTCGCGAACAACTGATCCAATGCAATCCAATGAGATGATGATGAAATGATCCTACAAACTTTGTAAATTAAGTGCACATGACAACCGATGGGGAGGAAAGAGGACCTCGACTGTATCACTGTATTTATATTTTATATATTTATAACCGGTCATACGAGGGATTGTGTCTTATTCATTAAAATATATTGATGATGATGATGATGTTGATGAAGATGACCACACACTCGTCAAAAATCTTTGTCAAACTAACCAAATAAAAAAAAAAGGAGTGACAAAATGAATGTTAAATGAGTGCTACCAACAAGTCAACAACCAATCACTGTTTTAAAAAAAAACCACACACACAATGTACACCCTGAAACCTGCTGAAAACAATACAACTTTCTTGTCCTGACACCTAGGTAATAATTTGTGTGACCACCTGGTCAATCCCCCCTCTCTCTTGAATTTTTAACTCAAAAACTACTCGGCCGATTATGAAAATTATTAATTTTATTTTTTTCATTTTTATATTGGAATTTTCTTAGTAAATTAGATATTAAATTGTAATTCCAGGTATCTTTGTAATTCAAATAAAAATAATATGATTAGATTACAGTATTGATAAACTATAAACTCAATAAATTTTATTTATATTAATTATAAATATTTGTAATTAAAAAAAAAAAGTGTTAATTTAATTACTTTTTTAATGAAAAAATACGTTGAAATTTTCCTTTTTTTTTTTTCTTTGTTAATAATCAATAATTTCAATGACAATTGTCAATGATTTTTTGTAAACAATAAACGTGTGCAAATTTTATTAATCATCAGGGACATGATATATATATTTTTTTTTAATATTATTTTTATTTATACAAAGCTTTTGAATTTAAAAAAATAATAAAAAAAAAAAAGCAAAATTTCATACTTCAAAAGATGGCAGTGGCTGTAAATTCTGTCTAAGATGATATTTTTTTTTATATTGTTTATTTTGTGTTGGCAATAAAATAAATAAAATAATTTTTTAATAACAAAATAAATATTGTTTAATAGAAAATAAAACTCACCGTTTATCACCTAGCCGATATCTGATGAGTTTATCACCCAAATAATTATTTTTAACTGACGAATATTGTCGAACATAACGTTCTTGTTGTTTATATTTTTTTTGGACTTGTTGATGAATCATCTGCAACCTCATCACCCAATTAAATTGATGATTATATTGACATATTAAATTTTTACCACCCAGGTTGACTGTTGCACCCTGAGCTTGTTTAATAATCAACATCTCTTTTTATTATTATTTTTATAATTTAAAACTTTTTTCTGACATTTTTTTGTTTATTAAATATAAACAAACAAAAAAACAAACAAAACCTGCAATAAATTAGTCCCTAGCTTTTTTAACACCTTTTGCACATTTAGATACACAAATAATTATTGTCAATTTTTCTTTTCAACTAACAACACAATTTAGAATTTAATAATTATATTTTTTAATAATAAATTACAAGGTGACATGTGCCTTATTCACAATAACCTTTTACTCACAAAAACCACTGATGAATAACCAATTAACCAACCCTCCCCTCTTGTCAATTATTTATCTATTTTACAATTGCAAGTCACTGTTATACATTTTTTTTTTTTATTATCCAAACACACTGAGTGCACTGAGTCAAGCTTTGAGCCTCTGGCAATCACTTGAATGCACTTGAATAAACTATTTTTTTTTTTTCCATGAAATAAAAGATCTCGAAGATTCAGAAAATAATATTGTTGCTGTTGTTGTTGTTGTTATTTTTCGTATAAAAAATATGCTGCACACACACCAAACCTCACCCGAAAGAAAATTAAATTTTTCTTTGCATTGGATTGAGACTTGCGCAAACGTTTGAAATTATAAATAAATAGATCAAAATTCAAGGAAAAATATACACACAAAAATAGATAACAATATTTCACTCGTAAAAAATTTTTTTTTAATTATAATTTTACATTTAATTATAAGCAAAAAAAATGAAATAATTAAAAATTAATACTGATTGGTTGAATGTGAAGAAATATTATTAAATAATATTTAATAAATTGTTTAAAAAAATTTTTTTTTGTGTTTTATAAAAATTATAAATATAAAGCTAAAAAAAAAAAAATATCCAATGAAAATCATTGTTGTCAAAATTGATAAAAAAAAAATTAAAAAATAAAAGTAAAAAATATTTAAAATTATTCGTGTCGAAATTAAAAAAAAAATTGTGTATACAATATTTACATGTAAAATTAATTAAAAAAAAAAATGATTAAAATGATTGTTGATTAAAAAAAAAAAAAATGTTAATTAATATTCAGTGCATCATTTTGTGAAGTTTTAAAATTTTTCCAAGACGTTGTTTAGCTGTTTTCATGCCTTTTCGTGGTTTACGTTCTGTAATTTATATAAAAACAATTGATTAATTAGATAAATTGGATGAAAATAAGTAGAAAAATGATGATGTTAATAATTGATGATAGTTAATAGACTCACCAATAGGAACTGGAGCAGCAAGTTTAGCTTTGACATCTTTCAATCGGTTTGGACTTGTTAATATTGAAGTATAACTAGTTGATGATTGAAGGGGAGATGTTGTTGTTAATGTACTTTTTTCATGTTGAGTAACAATGTTATTAATTATTGGCTTTGATGGACTTGGTATATTATCTTTTTTTTGTTTTTTATATGCTCTTTTTAATACAACCTATTTGAAAAAAAAACAATAATGAATTTATGTAAATTTGTTTGTAATTATTAATTAATTAATTGTAAATATTTATACCGGAATTTTGGCTCTTTTAGCTGCAGCTGCTTCAAGACCTTTTTCAACACATGTTTTTTTAACTCCTTCACGAGCTGGTCTATTTATTTTTGGTAAAAGTGGACCAACTCGTGCTGTTGGATTCCATGCTTCATCAATTCCTTCTTTTCCACGACGTTTAATTATATATTCATCATCGTCATCAGAAGCATCAAGAGCTGGATAAACTATAAATTTACAAAATAAATTAAATATACCTACACTATTTTAGAGTATTTATTTTTTTAATTTATAATTTGTTTACTTACTAAAATCATCGTCTTGATGAACCTTGTCAATATTCTCAATTGATTGATCATCCTCATCATCGTGATATGTTACTTGCTCAATTAATTTGGACGGAGATAATGCAGGATCAACTGATTCTGTTGAGTAACATTGTTCACTAAATGATAACATTCCTTCTAGGGCTTCTCTTGTTGATGGTGATGATCTGTCAGAACTGTGTTTNTTTTTTTTTTTTTTAATAATTATTATGGTGATTAGAGTGTCATTGAAAAATCAATAAATATTATTAAAATCATTGTCAATATTTATTTTTTTTTTTTTAGTTAAATAATTAAATTATTATTTTCCTTTAAAAGTTGACTGTTTTCTTTTTTCTTTTAATTTTTTTGATTATATTTGTAAAAATTATTAAAATAAAATAATAAAATTATCAATTTATTTATTTATTCAGTATTTTTCGAATATTTTTTAATTTATTAAATATATTTTAATTATTTGTTTATAAAAATTAATAATTTTACAAAATATTTATTTTTATAAACAAAAAAATTAATCAGTCATTATTGTTTTAGATTTTTTTTTTGGTTTAAAATATCCATCAGCATGAATTATTTTATAAATAAAAAATATCAACTCTGTATTATTATTATTATCATAAAAACTTTATACTTGTTTAAAGTTTCGCTTGTTTTTTTGTTTTTTCTAACTTTAAATAATTATTTTTAAAAATTAATATTAAACCTAATACTGAGTGATCTGTTGACGCAACGAGGCCACTGATCGACAAGTCAATTTATAATTATTATTTTTGTAATTTATCAATATAACATACCCAAAAAATTTATTAATAATACTCATTATTATTTTTACTTTTTATAAACAAATTAGTCAAGATTGCTCTGGTTTTTTTTTTTTGATTTACAATATCAGTTATCATAAATTTGAAAAATTATTCTTACCTGGTGGTGGTGGTGATTGGTTGTGGTAGCACTGTTGAAACTCTGTTAAAGAAAAAATTATAATAAATAATCTAGTCGATTGATTAATTGATTGTTTAATTTATAAATTTATAAAATATTTACTCAGTTGGTGGCAATGTATATGCTGAAGCTTTTAATAATTCTTCAATGCCATTTTTAGGTGGATCATCATTTAAAACAATATTATCTGTTTTTTTAGATTTTTTATGTCCACTATTTTTAGATTTTTTACGTTTTGGTGTTTCATCAATGACAAAACCACCATGATCACTGTCATTACTACCATCATGAAAATCATATATCGAACTTTTTTTCTGTACAACATTTGTCGATGATTCATCATGTAAATTTTCATAAATATCAATTTTTTCATTGGTACTTCTAACTACCTCATTATCACCAAGTTTAAATCTAATAACAGTTGGACTTTTTTTACTTATTTTAGATAATATTTTAACACGTTCAATTGGATCTTTTTGTTTATTATCAATTTTTTTTAATGCACTATTATCAACACCTGGTAATTTTGGTAATTTAAATTTTAAACACGTTTTTAACTGTTGTTTTTTTGTAACATCTTGAGTTTTAACATCTTTAATTATTTTACTTTTTAATGCATTACCAATTATTTTATTTGACGTATCAAAATCAATGAAATCTTTGTTTATTGGTTTTTTTTTTTTACGTTTACTTTCTCTTTCTGGTTTTGGTGGATTTATTGTCATTAAATATCTATCAGCATGACGTATTTCTTTGCCCAATTCTTTTAATAATTTTTGACTATTTATTGATAGAGGTATTTGTCCTCTAGGTATTGTATGATAATCTTTATCAGTATTCCATTGTTTCAATATTGTCACCAATGATTTAATACCATGTAAAAAATAATCTGGACATTTTTTATCCTCACTATTTAATTGTTTTAATTCATTTAATAATTTTTTAGCTGCAAACCAATTCATTGTTTCAAAACCAGGATATTTAAATTTTTCTGGTGTTTTCATTTTTCTTTCAAGCTCATATATTTTAATTTGCATTGGTATATTTAAACTGTGAATAAAATTACCACCAAATACAAGTGAATCAACTGGTGTTAGCACAGCATGTATCCAGCCAGTTGGTATCATCATTGTTTGACCATTTTTAACTGTTATTTTATAACAAACATCAACTTGATCACCAAAAAATGTTTCACTTTGATTTGTACTATTCATCCATTGTTGATACATTTGTAAATTTCCAGGTGTTGGTTTAATAAGATAAAAAATTTTTTCACCACGTAATACATGATACCATACAGATGTACCACCAAAATCAATATGAAAATCAGTAAAGCTATCTTTAACACTCATTAGACAATATTTTTGTATTTCTGGACGTTTTAATTCACTGTCTTTTGGTAAATCACAAGGCCAAGTTGAGTTAACCCAATCAAGTTGACGTGCAATATATGGTGCTTCAACAAGTGATGATAATTTTGTATTTGTAAATTCTAAACTTATAACATTAAATATTCTACTTCTTGATGGATCATTATAGTATTCCACAAAATCACCTGTTATTTAAAAATAATGAAAATTCAATTATTCATTACATACAAATGTATTTGTACAATTATTATTTTTAATACATACGAAGTTTCATTCTTATGTTGGATTGTCTAGCAACATCAATGACATCCATTTCACGATCACCACCAATGTAACTTTCAACATCGTAAACACTAAAATTTGATGATGGTAATGTCATATCAAGACCATCTTTTTCATCAATTATTATTGGTGTTTCAAAGCCGTTTGTTTGTAAATATTCAAGTGTTAATTGTTGGCCTCTAATATTTTTAACAATCTCATTACCATTTGTAAAATGACGTGATTTTAATTCCTTAATGAATACTGGTGTTCCAGTTTGTACTGGTTTTGTATGAGCATCACATTCTGTATACTCATGACGATGCCAATTTAAACGAAATTTTGCTGTTGATTTTAATTTATTTATTAATAATTAGCTTGTATTATTATTAAAATTTAAATACAAAATTTCTTACGTTGTGATGGACCAGAGGTACTTTCACATCTTGGGCAATGATATTTGTCAAGATCTGTTGACATGTAATCTTTTACAGATACACATCTAAAAATAATAATTATTATTAATTTATAAAAATTAAATAATTAGACATAAGCGTTGTCAGGGCATTTTTAGGTTATGTTAATCACAACAAAAACATTGGGATATATTTTTTGGAGTAATTTAACATTCAAATTACATTTTTTTTATTACTAAAAATTTTAAATAATTTACTGTACATTGTTGTGCAATTTTAATTGTTATTTTTTTACTCAAACTAGGAATTTATTGTTTATCAATAAACATTGTTTATTAAAAATGACATAAATAAATTCAGTCAACTTACACTCCATGGTACCATTTTTTACAAACATCACATTGAATCATAAATTGCTCATTATCATAAGAATGACCACACGTGCAATCAGACATAGAATCGTCCATTTTTTTAAACAATTTATATTGTTTATTTATTTAATAATATTACTCTATCAAAACACAATATTTTTATAATATTTTCTCTCTCTCTTTTAGATGCCAAATGACATGACAGCCAACACCAAAAAAATTAAATTTTTCTCTGTCAAAAATACGCATGTGCAAAAGCAAATTATAAATTTTTTTTAATTTATAAATTAACAATTAAAATATAAACAATTTTTATTTTTATAATAATTTATTTAAATTATTATTTATAATATAGTTTAATTATTTTTCAACAAATTTCTTTATCGAAAAATAAAATTCAATTGCTTAAGTTGGCATCTTGCTTTCGAAATCGACAAAAAATATAAAAAACATGGCTGGATGTTCCATCACCACGTGTATTAAAAAAAACATGTGTTAATTAGTTAATTAAATTAATATAAATTATCTACAAATAGCCAAAACAATTGTTGAAAAAAAAAACAGACAAAATGGAAAGTGATAAAGTTGTTTCGTTTGAAGATCTAGGAATAAATCAAACACTTGTTCGACAATGTGCAAAAATAGGTAAACAAAATTATAAAATAAATAAATAAACAATCATAATAATAATATTAATATTAATTGTTATTAACTAGGTATAACAAAACCAACGTCAATTCAAATTAATTGTATACCTGAAATATTAGCTGGTAAAGATTGCATAGCATCAGCTAAAACTGGAAGTGGAAAAACCTTAGCATTTGCATTGCCAATATTACAAAAGTTTGATGAAAATCCATATGGTATTTTTGCTCTGATATTAACACCAACACGTGAATTAGCAATACAGGTAAATAAACAATTTATAAATTTAAAAAACAATACTAATTAATTATTTTTTCATCTCAAGATTAAACAACAATTTGATATACTTGGTAAAGAAATGGTGCTAAAAACATGCCTGGTAATTGGTGGTATGGATATGATGTATCAAAGTATAGAACTTGATAAATGTCCACATATTGTCATAGCAACACCAGGAAGACTTGCTGATCGTCTTGAATCTGGTCCTGATACATTTACCCTAATGAGAATTAAATTTTGGGTTGTTGATGAAGCTGATAGATTACTTGGTGGTGATTACAATGAACAAATGAAAACAATTGCAAAATATTTACCTAAAAAAAGACAGAGTTTATTTTTTAGTGCAACAATGACAGATATATTAAAAATTTTAAAAACACAAACTAAAAATGAAGCATTTGAATATGAAGATAAAGATGATACAAGTCTTGCAACAGTTAAACAACTTGATCAATATTGTGTTTTGATACCACCTGGTGAAGTTAGAGATGGATATTTGGTACAGGTTATACGTAATTTTAGAAATAAAAATACTGCTGGATCCATTGTTATATTTACAGACACCTGCCAGTAAGTTTAACTAATTTTAAATTGAGATTATCACTTTGTTTTATTGATTTTTATTTCTTTTTTTTTTTTAATTAGCAATTGTCAGTTGATATCAATGACACTCAATGAAATTGGATTTGATAATGTAGCATTACATGGTATGAAAAAACAACGTGAACGTGCTGCTGCTTTGACATCGTTCAAATCAAATATTGTTAAAATATTAGTTGCAACTGGTGTTGCAGCAAGAGGTCTTGATATTCAAGCTGTTGCTCTTGTTATTAATCATGTTATTCCAAATGTACCTAAAGAATATATTCATAGAGTTGGTAGAACAGCACGTGCTGGTCGTTCTGGTCAAGCAATTAGTTTAGTTGCACCTGATGAAGTTAATCTTGTTGGTGCAATTGAACAAATAGTTGGAAAAAAACTTGAAAAAATGGAAGTTAATGGTAAATAAATGTTTCTTTTTTTTTTTCTCTTTAACATATTTTATTTAATTTATATTAATATTTATTTATTTTTCATTATAGATAAAGAAGTATTGAAAATATTTAAACAAGTATCTTTAGAAAAAAGAAAAGCTAAAATTGAACTTGAAGAGTCAAACTTTGGTGAACAAAAATTAAAATATAAAAGAAAAAAATTACTTGAAGAGGGAAAAAGTTTGGAAGAAATTGAGGAAATTCTTGGATCTAAAAAAAGAAGAAAAAAGGAAAAAAATGACGATAATTTAGACAAAGAAGAAGAAGAAAATAAAATAAAAAAAAATAACAATAAAAAAAAGACAATTAATAAACAATAGAAATATTCAAAAGCAAATTATTGAAATATTTTTTTTTTACATAAATTAATTCTTTTTAACATTTGAACATTTTTTATTGCATCACAAAAATTCATATTGACAATATTAATTATTATTTGGTGATTTTTAAATTATAAAAATGCTTATTCTTGATTTTGTTTATAATGACAAACTGGTATTGAAGAACGTCCACTTGTCACTGCACAATGAATACGTGGATCTTGCTGAAGATTATCAACTTGACAACCACCATTGCAATGACATCCAGATAAATTACAACTGCCACGACCACAATAAAAATTTCCATTGATGTATCTTTTTTCAGTGATGCTCCATTTCATTGGCAATGATTTGTGATAATAGCTTCCATTAATTTTTCCAGTTAGTCCACAGGTTTGATAAAAACACTTGTCATTTTCGCATATTTTATAAAGATCAATGTTTTCTAAATTTTTACTTTCTGTCATGGCCCAAACTGGCTTACAACAATTTTCACTTTCAGAAAAAAATAAATTATACAGGTATTCATGACGAATAAATGAGTGTGAATATTTAACATTACACACTATCACCAAAAATACAATTAACCATATTGTTTGCATTTTTTTATTGTATTATGTCTGTAATTTAAATGTGTCAAGGTAAAATTAATTTTCTTTAATTATACAAAAAATTTAGTTATCAATTTTTATGATTAACTTGCTTGAAATTTAATTTAACTGTGATGATGTTGAACAATCAGATGTGACTATACTTTTTAATTTTTTAGATTAATAAAATTTGGTTAAATTATATTTTAAATAATATTAAATTAAAATTAAAATAAAGGTATCTCTTATCAAAATTAATTAAGCCTGTAAATGCAGCTGATGTGACAGTAATAATTATTGTCAATAAAGATAAGCTTCAATTTGAAAAATATATGGTAACACAATTTTACTTTAAATTCTATACTTTATTAATGCAAAGGAAAAATAATTTAAATAAATGTAATGTGTCTGCGAACTATATAAATGAATTAATTAAAAATTTTATTATCATATTTATTACTTTGTATTCAAATTAGACGTTTTATTATTACAGTTTTAATTTGTTTTGTTATACCATATAGCTATTGATTATTGTATTGTAAAAACGCCCAAATCAGCCAGGACGCGTTGATGTAAGTCTAAATATTTCTTACTGCTGGACCTTCTATTAATATTTGCTGGTATGTTTCCCAATGACCTAAATAATTATCAGCTCTACATGAATAATTTCCAAAACAATTATCATGTAAATATCCAATATACAACTCTTGATCCTTATTACGAAATTCATATTTACAAATATCATTTGGTATATTTGGATAAGTAGTATTTATTTGGAAATTATTTTTGGACCAAGTAATTATTGGCTCAGGAACGCCATCAACATAGCATGTTAGCACAATTGATTTTCCACGAGTTTCATATTTAGTTTCAGTTTTATTCATATTTGTATGATTGCAATTTGGTTTATTCAATTCATTGACATATACCGTATAATCATACACTGTATCATCGATTTTACAATAATATATATTTTCATCTGATTTTTCAACTGAACTTATTGTCAATATTGATATACCTATATCGTCATATTCTAACAATTTTATATTTGTTCTTGAGTTAAATTTTGCTGTTATGGCAGGGTTATAGCCACTTATCCATCTCATTGTATCCAACGAGTTTGTTAGAGACCCAATACATGTCAATTCCAACGTGTCACCAACTACCACATTTTTGTTTGGACCAATAATTCCAAATTCAAGAGGTTTGTCTTGATAAAAATATAAAAATTTTTGTACGCCATAATTATATTTAAAAAAATCATTACATAAATATTAAATATTAAATGTATGTATATTACCATCTGAAAATAGAGGAACAATAATGGAATCATTTCCAGCATCATTGAAAAAAGTGAGCGTGATATTTCTTGCTGGTGTCCATGATAACGAAACGAGTGTAGTTACTATAAACTCTCCATTCGAAATCTTTTTTTTTTGAAAAAACATAAAATTAAAAAAAGATTAAAATTTTTTTACATGTATTTTTGTGTAATATAAAAAGAAAGTTTACTTCAACAGTGTGACTTGAAAATTTAATTATTATTTATTTATTCATCTGTTTTTAATTGAAACTGATAATTATTATTTTTACTTACATCACGGACAATATTTGTCTCATTTTGAATTTCTAAATGTGGATTTGATTCTTCAAGTATCGATTTTATATTTGAGCTTGGAAATGCTACAACAGTATTTTTAATTTCAGCTATTTCTTTTGATTCATAATATTTATTTATTCTCAATTTTTTTATTCTAGGTTTTGCTGTAAAAAATTTAAAAAAAAAAAAAACAAAATTATAAATGAAAAAAAAAAATAAAAAATAATAAAAGCAAGTCAATACCTTTAACGTAAACGTAAATCCAACGAATATTCATGTTATTAAGCTCTAAAGCCATATCATTATTCCCGGAATCCATGTAATTAAGTTGAAAATTAGCACATCCATAAAAGCCAGTGTCTTGAGATGATGTTTTTACTTGCAACTTTGATGTGTGAATTCCATTTAGCACTTCATGTGTCTCTTCTTCAAGGGGTTTTGTGTGCCAATTCATCTGAAAGAAAATTAATAAATAAATATTATTTACAATTCAATTTTTAACAGCTGTTATACGCATGTATATAATCATCTTTTTTTATTTTTACAAATTGTGAAAGCATCCAAGGATATACGAAAAAATACGGTCTTTGTGTACTTGTGCATGTTAAATTAAGTATCTGATTTTCTTCCAGCTCAATATATGATGAATCTGGATACATAGTTGGTTTCAAATTATTTGGCTCTGAAATTACATATGGAAAAAAAATTTTTTTTTTATATTTGCTTTATTCTATATTACATATTTTGACATTGATAAAATGATTTATTTTTAAATAGAAAATTTAAAACTCACCCGTCACTAATACATCAAAACCCTTTTCTTCGGTAATGCCATCTAATGTTATTTTGCATTCGTAATAACCATTGTCTTTTAATTGTACATTTTCAATAATAAATCCTATTGAATTACTAAAAATAACATTGCCATTGCCATTAATTTTCTAAAAAAAAATATTGAAAATTAAAATTATATCCAATAATTTAATCATCTTATAAAATACATAATGATTTAATATAAACTTACTGTTTTATTTGCATAAAGAGTCACTTGATAATTTGGTGATTTTGGTCTACATGGTATTGTCAATGTTTTGTTGACATCAACAGTAATCGCATTGAAATCATTTATATCCACAAATAAATATTTCTCTGCTGTAAATTGTTATATAAATATTATATTATTTATTATCAATTTATAATTATATCATAATACAAAATTCAAACTTTTTTCCTTATAGATAAATAAATAAATTAATTCAAAAACTTACGTTTAACGTAAACGTAGGTCCAATGTATCAAGGGATGTCTTCTATTTTCTAAATTATTACAAGCATACCAGCCAGAATCACCAAGTACTGCTTTTTTTTTTTCTAAATTTAATATGAAATTTCCATTGATTTCGTATTGACTTATTTTTGCATTCATAAAATTATTCTACAAATAAAATAATATCAAAAAAATAATTAAAATATATACAGTTATAATTAACTAAATATTTTTTACCCTGTATTTTTCACAATGATTACAAGCATATAATCCTTGAGTATTTCTTCGATCTTTTTTATAGATCATTATCGTGTCATTTTCATTTGGCTCATTTTCAATTGGCAATATACACTATAAATAAAATTAAAATAAATTATTTAGTAATAATAATAATCATAATCAATATTTAAAAAAATTTTTTTTTCTCTTACACATAGCCAAGGTGATATACATCGACGAATTATCATTTTTTGTGTATGATTGCAAGTTATTTGAAATGCATCATTTTTCTTGACCTCAATATATTTCTGTGTGTTTTTTTCTATTGATATTTCAATAATTGGATATTTTTTCCAAAAACATATTAAATTAATAATTGATCATTTGTAAAGCAAGATATAACGAGGTTCATTTACATGCAAATAAAAAAATATTTTTATTAAAGTTATTTTATATGAATCAGTATAGTGAGTTTTATTATTGTGCTGATTTGAATCAGTATATATGACTATACTTTACCATAATTTAATATATCTTCAAATTGATCGAAAGTTGGAGATTTGAGTCCAACCTTAATCCAGCGTACGTCTTTATCCTCTTTTTTATTATGACCACATCCAAATAATCCAGTATCAAAAAATTGTGTTTCATTTATTTGGATCTTCATTGTGTAAATTCCATTTTCTTTTTCATTAAAAACAAATTGAATTCTTGGTAAACTTAACTATAATAAAAATTTAAACAATTTTTTTTTTTTTTTTTTCCTTTTTTTTTTTTTATTTAATTTGTATTTTATATCTTACCCTTGTCTTTTTAACTGGTTTATAAAAAAATTTAATTTTCTGTGTACTACTGCATTCTAAGTCAAGTTTTTCACCTGGAGCTATAAACAATTCTTGTAGATTTGGTTTCATTGTTGGTATAACAATGTGAGATTCTGAAATTTTAGATGTGTAAAAAAACATTTTGTTTTCGAAAAAAAAATATAATAATTATGATATTTTGGTAAATATATAATATCATTTTTGAGCGTAAGAAAATTATTTTAAAAAAAAAAACAAAATATACATATATTTAGAGAGAATTAATTGATACCTGTATACATCACCAAGAAAACTAGCAAAAAAAAATACTTTGTCAATAATAACAAATGCATTTTTAATTTATTTAATTTTTTTGTAAAAAAAAAAAAAAATATTTATTTTTCACGAGATTTTTAAATAATTTTATTATTAGTCTGTATTGGATGAAGATATGATTGTAACTAACATCACTGGATGTGAATTCATGAGGAAAAAAAAAACTTGAGAAAAAAAAAATATATAATATTCAAATATAAAGGACAGAGAAAAAATCTTATCTGTTTAACACACTCTTGCAATTAAATTATTTTTTTGTTTCATCATTTTTCATAAAAGATAAGCATGTCCAAAAAAAATAATTTTTATTTTGACTCATTCAAACCAACGGATGTAGTATATTCAAAAGTTTGAAGTACAAAAGACTTTTTATTTATAATTAAAATTTTTTTTAAACAGGAAATAAATGACAAATTTTAAAGTCAATGTAGATTAAAATTTTTGTTGAATGAATTATATTCAATAGAAAAAATAAAACAATAAGTATTAAATATTGATGAATATAGTAATAATTTTAAATAATCAATCAAATAATTTAAATATGATTATTTATTATTAAAACAAAAATAGGATGCTGCAAATTTATTATTGTAAGGATATTTTGTACAAATTCGTTAATTATCAAATAATTGAAAACTAATATTTATTCATATATTTCCAAGCAATTAATATTTTTCTACTTAATTTTTTAACATGAGAATTATCATTTTCATTTGTTCAATTAATGGAGACATACGATGAGTTTGTATTGATATTAATTTTAATTAATTCATCAACATGCTCACTATTTTTGTGTTTTATTTTTTTCCATAAAATTATAATTGTTCTAGAAAATAAATAAATATATATATATGGCTATTTAATTTTTGTCATTGAATTGAAAAACAAGTTGTATAATTTTTTTTTTTTTTTTCATAACAATGTTGATATAAAAATAATTGTTGAACACAATTATTGTTTTTGTATTTTTAGAATATATACAGTTTGTTTGTGGTGAGGCAATTGTAAATATACAATAAAAAATAATAGTTGTTTTTTTTTTATTTTTTTATAAAACCATTTATTTTTTTTTTTTTTTTTTACATATAATTATCGTCATATACGTGTGATGTAGTGGATCCAGCAAAAGATCGAAAGTTTAAGATAAAGAGAAAAAACCCCTTATCAATTCAACACATGATAACTGCTAGTTATTTTTTTTTTTTTTTTATCTTTTTATTCATACAGATAAACGTGGGTTTTTTTTTATAAATAAAATTATTTTTTAAACAGCAAAAAATTAAATACCTATGCCAAATAAAAAAACTAAGAGACTATAATATTTTATAAAATTTTTTGAATTTTTGTAATTTTGCTTTTTTTAAATTTAATATATGTTTATTATTTTTATTAAAAAAAGTTTATTAAATATATATTGATAATAATTAAAATAAGTAAATATCGAACAATTGTAATACAAAGTTTTTAAAAAACATTGAAAATAAAGTTATGCATAAGCCATGCCTTTTTATTTTTTTTTTTTATAAAAATGTTGATAAAAATAATTGTTGTTTTTTTTTTTATCTTTCATAACCATTAAATTTATCATTGTTTTTACATAACTCTACATAACAAAGATCAAGATATATCTCATTTTTATTTTTAGGTTTATCTTTGTCACTATAAAGAACTGTTAAATATTCATATCTAATTGTTGTGGTAGACATACCATCTTGATGAGCCCGATCAGGTCAGCTGGTTCTCGAAAATTGGCATAGAGTGCAGTTGAGTGCAAGTGAGTGAGTGAGAGAGAGAGAGATAATATATTGTTGCACCCAAGTTTATTTTATTCAGCTGGATAAAAAAGTGTTAAATATTCATAATATTTACATTTTGACTTAAATATATCATAAGGTGACACGTCTAGTTCTAATCTTTTTTTACGAATTTCTGATATTTCTTTTGCTTTATTGATAAATTCAGAAGTTACACCAGAAATCTCGAGGCACAAATATCGCATCTCTGGTGAATTTTCAAGAACTTTCGTGACTGATTTATCAGTAATTTTTTTGCTCCACGGTAACGTTAAAACTCTCATATTTTTGAGCAATTTAATTGAAGAATCAGTGACGTTATTAAACCCTCTAAATTCAAGAATTTTTAAATGATTCATCTTTGAAAGTGCTACTATACCAGCATCTGTTATCATTGTACCAAACATATAAAGTGCGCTTAAGTTCCTCATAAGATTGGCGATATTATATAAAAAATTATTGGTAAATGCTTGATGATTAAGACGAAATGTCTTTATATCTTCATAGATTATTGTGTCAGCCATTTTCGATTTATTATAAAGAAATTCGTCACTCAAGGTCACTATCGTGTCAGTCGAACTCAAATAATTGAATAAACTCTTTGATAAGTGTATACCAGCTATGTGAATTTTTTTCAAGGCCGTCAGTTTAGAAATCACCTGCAAAACAAATAATTCATAAGTACCTAAATATAAAGGATAAAAAGAATATTTTTCCTGTTCTTTAACAATAGATATAAAGTTAAACTTACACTAGTCATTTCTTCTGGAAATGTAGTGTTGTCTTCCACGCATCTGGTCCAACTTGACAGATTCAATTCAGTCAACGTATCAGCGACGCTCAACAATGAATTGATTAAAGTAACAGGGAGTTGTGAACAGTGTTTTTTAAAACATTGAAATATAATTTTCAATACTTTTAGTTTCGAAAGACGTGTAAATGCATTATCTAATATTGCATAGTCAATATATACAATTCTGATTCGAAGTTTTTCTAGATTTGGACAATATTCATTGATAACTGGCACTATGTTACAATGATCATAGACTGACAAGTCTAATTCTCGTAAATAATGGCCACATTTATTAAGCAGTGATTTTAAAAAATTTAATTGTTCATCGAGTGTTGGATAATTTTTTTTTAAAAAATGTGGATACTCATCATATTGCCAATGAGTTAATTCAAGTTTTTTGACTTTAAACCAAGAATCATCAAGGGCTCTTTTCCATTTTTTGCATACTAAAAAAAAAATTAATTAATTGTCATTATACTGTAAATAATAATTTTTTAAATTAAATCAAATAAATCATTTTACTTAATGTCATTTTCGGTCTTTCCCATGCTGGCACATACATGAATATTTCAGCTAGGCAATCATCATTAACACGCTCCATTATCATCCTATCTATGGTGTATGCATCATCATCATGGTGACTGTATATCTAAAAAGAATAATCAACATTTATATTTAGAAACAATAATTCAATATTCAATCTAAAAAGCATGGGTGACTGTACTGCAGTTATTTTGAACTAACCCTCTTGATCTTTATGCTAAAAGAACCTGATGAATTAATTTGACTTGTAACCTCATATTTTTTTACTGAGTTTTCTTCCAGCTCTGATTCACGTAATCTTTTGGATTTAATCATTTTTGATGAAATGTGATATCGACTATAATCAATTTTTAGTTTAAAATTAAATAAATACTGTGACTCATTATACACAATATCCACAAGATCCACAATATATATGTTTATCACTTTTTCTCTGTCAAAATTACGCATGTGCAAAAGCAAATTATAAAGTTTTTTTTTTATATTTATAAATAAACAATTAAAATATTTATATTAACAATTAAAATATTTATATTAACAAATTTTTATTTTTATAATAATTTATTTAAATTATTATTTATGATTTAATTTAATTATTTTTTAACAAATTTATTTGTTGAAAAATAAAATTCAGTTGCTTAAGTTGGCATCTTGCTTTCGAAATTTTTGACAAAAAATGAAAAATATAGCTGTTGTTTCGTCAACACGTGTATTAAAAATTTACACGTGTTAATTAATTAATTAAATTATTATCCATTATCGACAAATAGCTAAAACAATTATTGAAAAAAAAAAAAAAACAGGTTTGATCTTTATTAGCGATCTTTTTGGATGAAAATGGTGAGACTGATAGATTTTATGTGTTTCGTGTCTCGTGTCTGCTTTTGAATAAATTATTTCAAAATATAGTTTCACAAGTATAACATGAACAAAAATTTTTAATATAAAAAATTACTATTGCGTAATGTATTACTAATATTATATATTTTTGAAATTATCATATAAATTCGATTATTTATTTGATTTTAAAAATAGAATAAAATAAATTGAAAGACGTACTTTATTTTTACTAATTCAAGTATTATTTTAGTTTATTTTTTATTTTTATGAATTATTTAGTTATCGGTATACATAGTTGCATACTTTAGAAATTTGAACACACATTTGTTATTACAGTTTTAAATTGCTTTCTAATATCTATTGATTCGTTCTTGTAAAAACGCCCAAATCGGTTTTTGTATGTTTTCCCAGAACGCGTTGATGTAATTCCAAATATTTCTTATTGCTGAATCTTCTATTACAATTAGCTGGTATGTTTCCCAATAACCCAACTTATTATCAGCTCTACATGAATAATTTCCAAAACAACTTTCATCTAAATATCCAATATGTAACTCTTGATAGTTATTATGAAATTCATATTTACATATATCATTTGGCATATTTGGATAAGACGTATTTATTTGGACATTATTTTTCGACCAAGTAATTATTGGCTCTGGAACACCATCAACATAGCATATTTGCACAGTTGATTTTCCACGAGTTTCATATTTAGCTTCGTTTTCATTCATATTTGTATGATTGCAATTTGGTTTTTTCAATTCATTGACATTTAGCATATAATTATAAACTGTATCTTCGGTTTTACAATAATATGTTTTTTCATCTGATTTTTCAACTGAACTTATTGTCAATATTGATATGCATATATCGTCATATTCTAACAATCTTATATTTATTCTTGGATCTGCATTTCTTGGATCACTATTTGCCCATTTCATTTTATCTACTGAATTCTCTAGGGACCCAATACATATCAATTCCAACGCCTCACCAACTATCACATTTTTGTTTGGACCAATAATTCCATATTCAGGAGGTTTGCCTTGATAAAAATATTAAAATTTATTATTGCATTTTTGTACGTCATCATTATAATATTAAGAAAATCATTACATAAATATTAAATATACATTACCATCTGGAAATAGAGGAACAACAATGGAATCATTTCCAACATCATTAAAAAAAGTGAATGTGATATTTCTCGCTGGTGTCCATGACAGCGAAACGAATGTAGTTACTATAAACTCTCCATTCGAAATCTTTTTTTGGAAAAAACATCAACATATTGTTATGAAAAAAAAAAAATCAATTGATTAAAATTTTTTTACATGTATTTTTGTGTAATATAAGAGAGAAAGTTTAATTTAACATTTTAATGGGGGTTATAAAAATTGAATATTTATTTATTTATCTATTTTTAACTGAAACTGATAATTATTATTTACTTACATCAGCGACAATATTTGTTATATTTCCAATTTCTAAATGTGGATTTGATTCTTCAAGTTTCGATCTTATATTTGAGCTTGGAAATGCTACAACAGTATTTTGAATTTCAGCTATTTCTTTTGATTCATAATATTTGTTTATTCTTGATTTTATGATTCTAGGTTTTGCTGTTAAAAAATAATAAAAAAAATATTCAAGATTATAAATAAAAAAAAAATAATAAATAATAAATAATAAAAGCAAGTTAATACCTTTAACGTAAACGTAAATCCAACGAATATTCATGTTATTAAGCTCTAAAGCCATGTCATCATCCTCGGAATCCATGTAATCAAGCTTAAAATTAGCACATCCATAAAAGCCAGTGTCTTGATGTGATGTTTTTACTTGCAATTTTGATGTGTGAATTCCATTTAGCACTTCATGTATCTCTTCTTCAAGGGGTTTTGTGTGCCCATTCACCTGAAAGAAAATCAATAAATAAATATTATTCAAAATTCAATTATTTAACAGCTGTTATTCGCATATGTATAATAATCTTTTTTTTTTACATATTGTGAAAGAATCCACGGATTTACGAAAAAATACGGTCTTTGTGTACTTGTGCATGTTAAATTAAGTATCTGATTTTCTTCCAATTCAATATATGATAAATCTGGATACATAGTTGGTTTTAAATTATTTGGCTCTGAAATTACATATGAAAAAAATCTTTTTTATATATCTGCTTTATTTAATTTATCGATATTCAATATTACATATTTTTGACAAATCAAAAAATTTAAAACTCACCCGTCACTAATACATCAAAACCCTTTTCTTCGGTAATGCCATCTAATGTTATTCTGCATTCGTAATAACCATTGTCTTTTAATTGTACATTTTCAATAATAAATCCCATTGAATTACTAAAAATAACATTTTCATTGTCATTAATTTCCTAAAAAATAATATTGAAAATTAAAATTACATCCAATAATTTAATATTCTTATAAAATATATAATGATTATTAATATATGTATTGAATATATAATTTACTTTTCCATTTGCGTAAAGAGTCACTTGATAATTTGGTAATTTTGGTCGACATGGTATTGTCAATATTTTGTTGACATCAACAGTTATCGCTTTGAAATCATTTATATCCACAAATAAATATTTTTCTGCTGTAAATTTTTATAAATATTATATTATTTATTATCTGCATTATTAATTATATCATAATACAAAATATTTATTGTAAGTTTCGACTTTTTTCCTTGTAGATAAATAAATAAATAAAGTAAAAACTTACGTTTAACGTAAACGTAGGTCCAATGTATCAAGGGATGTCTTCTATTTTCTAAATTATTACAAGCATACCAGCCAGTATCACCAAGTACTGCTTTTTTTTTTTCTAAATTTAATATGAAATTTCCATTGATTTCGTATTGACTCATTTTTGCATTCATAAAATTATTCTGCAAATAAAATAATATCAAAAAAATAATTAAAATAAAATATATACAGTTATAATTATAATTAACTAAATATTTTTTACCCTGTATTTTTCACAGTGATTACAACCATATAACCCTTGAGTCCATGTATCTCTTCGATCTTTTTTATAAATCATAATCGTGTCAGTTTCATTTGGCTCATTTTCAATTGGCAATATACACTAGAAATAAAATTAGAATAAATTATCTAGTAATAAAAAATAATAATAATCAATATTTTTTTTCTTTTTTTTTTTTCTTTTCTTACACATAGCCAAGGTGATTAAATCGATGAATTATCATTTTTCCTGTATCATTGCATGTTATTTGAAATCGATCATTTTTCTTGACCTCAATATATGATTTCTTTAGTTTTTCCTCTATTGATATTTTAATAATTAGATATTTTTCCAAAAACATATTAAATTAATAATTAATCATTTGTAAAGCAAGAAAACGACGTTCATTGTCATGCAAATAAAAAAAATTTTTTTACTAAAGTTATTTTATATGAATCAGTAGTGAGTTTTATACTTTACCATAATCTAATAGATCTTCATATCGATTTGAATATGAAGTTTCAATTTCAACGTTAATCCAGCGAACGTCTTTGTCTTCTCTTTTATTATGACCACAACCAAACGATCCAGTATCAAAATAATGTGTTTTATTTATTTGGATTCTCATTGTGTAAATTCCATTTTCTTTTTTTTCAGAAAAAATATTGATATTTGATAAATCGAACTATAATAGAAATTTAAAAAATTATTATTATTATTTATTCCTTTTTTTCTTCTTTTAAATTGAATTTAAAAATATTTGTATTTTTATATCTTACATTTGTCTTGTCAATTGGTTTATAAAAAAATTTAATTTTACGTGTACTACTGCATTGTATGTCAAGTTTTTGACCTTCTTTTATCAACACTTTTTGTACATTTGGTTCCATTGTGGGTATAACAATGCGAGATTCTGAAATTTTAGATGTAAAAAAACATTTTGTCTTTGAAAAAAAAAAATATACTATAATTATGATATTTTGGTAAATGTATAACATCAGTTTTGAGCGTAAAAAAATTATTTAAAAAAAATAAAATATATATGAATATATATTTAGAAAGAATTAATTGATACCTGTATACATCACCAAGAAAACTAGCAAAAAAAAATACTTTGTCAATAATAACAAATGCATTTTCAATATTTTATTTATTTAATTTTTTGTTTAAAAAAAAAATATTTATTTTTTACAAAGATTTTTAAGTAATTTTATTATTAGTCTGTATTGGATGAAGATGCGATTGTAACTAACATCACTGGATGTGAATTCATGAGGAAAAAAAATATAATATTCAAACTATAACGGATGTAATATTCAAATATGAAATACATAAAAAAAAATCTTATCTGTTTAACACACTACTCTTGCAATTAAATTATTTTGTTTTATCATTTTTCATAAAAGATAAGCGTGTCCAAAAAATATAATTTTTATTTTGACTCATTCAAACCAACGGATGCAGTATATTTAAAAGTTCGAGATACAAAAAAGACAAAATAAGCGTCTTTTTATTTACAATTAAAATTATTTTTAAGCCGGAAATAAATGACAAATTTCATAGTCAATATTATGTATATACACATGTTGATTTCTTGATTCGAAAAATCGAAATATTTTCAAGTATAATTCATATTTTTCTACTTAATTATTTAACCTGAGAATCATCGTTTTTATTTGTTCAATTAATGGAGACATACGATGAGCATGAGTTTATATTGATATTAATTATTAATAAGTTCATTGACATGGTCAATTTTTGTTTTTTATTTTGTTTTCCATAAAATTGTAATTATATTATTTTAGAAAATAAATAAATATTGGTATGGTTATATAATTTTTTTCATTGAATTGAAAAACAAGTTGTGTAATTTTTTTTTTTTTTTCATAACAATGTTGATAAAAATAATTGTTGACCCAAAAATTTATCAATAATTATCAAACGCTTATATGGAAAAAAAAATAAAAAATATACGCATTGAAAATAACAACTTTAAAATAGGTTTATTAAAAGTGATAATAAAAACTACTGTATAGTTAAAATCTCTGGGCTTCTTTATATTAAAAAACTTGAGTATATATATATTTTATATAATAATTAAAATAAATAAATATCGAACAATATAAAATTTAAAAAAAAAATTGAAAATAAAGTTATTTTTTTTCTATTTTTTATTTTCTTTTTATAAAAATGTTGATAAAAAAAATTGTTGTTTTTTTTTTTTTTTATTTTTTATAATCATTTATCATTTTTTTTACATAATTATTATTATATACGAATTAAATTGCGTAAAACGTTCGGATGTAGTAGATCCAGCAAGAATTAAAAAGTTCAAGATAAAGAGGGAAAAATTCCTTATCAATTCAACACATGCGAATTGCTAGTTGATTTTTTTTTTTTTATCTTTTTATTTATACAAAATTATAATATTCCTTGGTAGGGTTGTGTGTTTTTTATAGATAAAATTATTTTATCAGCAAAAAATTAAATATATTAAATAAACTAAATAAAAAACAAAGAGACTTTAATATTTTATAAAATTATTTATATTTTTGCAATTTTATATTTATTTATTTATTTATTTTTTCAATGATACTCCGAGGAGTAAAATAAATAAATAAATGGATTTTTCCATCGCCGAACCAAGAATATTACAATTATTATCTATGCCATTTAGTTTCATTTCATACCTGATACCACCCACCCGTCATAATCAGATAATCTCCGTCCATCAAATCTACTTTCAATTGTCCATAATAATTATTACCAAAAAATCTATCAGACTCACTGCACTCTGATCCAAAAACATCGCTAACCCATAGATATAAATCACTCTGTTCTTTCAATGTGTAAGTACCCGGTAGTTGACATACATATATCATAAAATTATATAAAGAAATATTTAAATAAATACAATATTATCATTCAAGGAAGGTAGATGTGTACATAAGTACTTTTGGTATTGGACAATTGGACACGTTAAATCCCAGAACATCGATAAAAACAAAAAATAAATTATATAATGTCATATAGACCGTTATTATTTGTATATAATAAAAGTTGAAAAGATTCTTTATGATAAATTGTTGATTGCTGAAATTAAACTACTTCAATGAAACAAGAAACAATTACTAATACTATTTACAAAAAAAATCGGAGAGACTACGAATACGACAAAAAGGCATAATCCGTAATAATCCATGACTCTCACCGCGAGATGCCTTGGGCCTGAGTTTCGATGGCTGGTACCATACCGAGTTCACTCCAAAGCCGAATTAAGGCCAAAAAAAAATCCGAGTTCACTCCGAAAGGCGTTGTTTTGGCATCCGAGTTCGCTCCAAACGCTCTTTTTCTAATATTCCACTACTTTCAGTAAGCAATTACAGCTACCCGAGTAGAAACTTGTTCAGGATAGCCTGAACACTGATCCAGGCCTGATCAGGATATCGTAAGGCTATCCCTATTCAAGTAACTCTATCACATCCTGATCAAGCCTGGATCAGGCACCTACATCTTTTCCTTAATAGGGATAGCCTGATCCAGGGCGGCTCAGGACTTGATCAAGATAAAAGTATAAAATTTATTTAATTTTTAAATAATTTCATCTTGATCAAGTCCTGATCCGGACTGGATCAGGCCATCCCTATTAAAGATAGAGTAAGGATAGCCTGATCAAGATAGCATCCGTCTATCTCTATTACATCCTGAACAGAGATAGCCTGATCCATTCTGGATCAGAACTTGATCAAGGTAAAAATATTCAATTTATATTTTTTTCAAATATTTTTATCTTGATCAAGATTTGATCCAGAATGGATCAGGCTATCCCTATTAAGGATAGAGTAAGGCTAGCTGGATCCAAAATGGATAAAGAAAAAAGTATCAAATTTGCTTCTTTGAATTTTACAAATTGCCTGGTCAGGATGGCATCAGGCTATCTCTACTTTATCTTGAATAGGGATAGCCTGATCCATTCTGGATCAAATCTTGATCAAGAAAAAATTATTGAATTTATTTTTTTTTCAAATAATTTTTTCTTAATCCAGTCTTGATCCAGAATGGATCAGGCTATCCCTATTAAGGATAAAATAGAGATAGCCTGATGCTATCCTGACCAGGCAATGTGTAAAATTCAAAGAAGCAAACTTGATACTTTTTTCTTTATCCATTTTGGATCCAGCTAGCCTTGCTCCATCCTTAATAGAGATAGCCTGATCCATTCTGGATCAAGAAAAGAATATTGAATTTATTTTTTCGTCAAATAATTGTTTCTTGATCCAGTCTTGTTTCAGAATGGATCAGGCTATCCTTATTAAGGATGAAATAGAGATGGCCTGATGCTATCCTGACCAGGCAATTTGTAGAACCTATGAGGACAAAAAGTTAGTACGAATTATCGAATGCCTCAATGGCCGAGCGTGTCAAGTACTAGCGTTGTAATCCCGTGTTGAAGGGTTCGAACCCCGGTCGTAGCAATAATTAGTTAGGTAAATTATCAGTTAGGTCAGTTTGTAATAATAATGTTTATCCGTATTCTGTTAAGCGTTAGTTTTCAAATTAAAAAAAAAAAATAAATTTGAAATTAGTAATTTTTTTTTTTATTTTTGAATAAATCATGTATCCTGATCCAGTTTCGATCCAGATTCTGGATCCATTATGGATCATGTATTTTTACTACAGCCTGATCAGGCATCCTGATCCATTCTGGATCCGAACTTTACGAAAAAACGTTACATCCTGATCAGGTTCTGGATCCAGATTGGATTTGAAATCAGGCAAGCCTGATCAGGGCTTGATCAGAACCTGACCTGAATTTCTACTCGGGTAAGGAAAAGATGTAGCTAATCAAAAAATTTCGCTGGTAAAATAATGTAGATATTGATTGTTTGGCTACAATTACAGCCAAATAAAAAATCTAGCTAAGTAAAAAATGTTAATGTGAAGTGGAGGGGGAACGGTAGGGGAAACGATTGGAGCAAACTCGGATTCTTTATTTTTTTCAAACAGGAGCGAACTCGGATGAACCGGTCCGCCCGAAAAATTTAATCCGCTTATTTCTCGGAAGATGGAGCGAACTTGGCAATTGCCGTTCCGATATACCCTATTTATACATATAAACTGTCCACTGTTTTAATTATTGATAAAAAGTACACGGAAGTTATTGAAAAAATATCAGATATTTATACGTATTTATTTATTTATTCATCTATTTATTTAATTATTCGTTTATTTATTTATTTATTTTTTCGTTGTTTTATTATTGTAATTTATTATGTTGTTTTTTTTTTTTGTTTTGATTAAAATTACTGTAGTGTAGTAGGAAATTCTAGTCAATCCTGGTGGCCTCCCCACGAAACTTCTAAATTTCCAGTAGACTACAGTAAAATTTGTTTGATACTCTACAGCATTGTTTGCTGCGGATTTCTCTCCGTGTTGATAAAAAATGTACCTTATTTTATACCCAATGTCACAAAAACAAATCATATGATAACAAAAAAAAAAAAAATAAATTAACTTCGATAGTTTTTATAATGATTTTCAATAGCCCTATTAAAGTTGTTATATTTTCAATGCGCAATATGGATGTTTTTTTTTTTTTTTATATAAAT
Organism: Aphidius ervi; assembly: GCA_015776835.1. NCBI lineage: Eukaryota > Metazoa > Arthropoda > Insecta > Hymenoptera > Braconidae > Aphidius > Aphidius ervi. The sequence continues at coordinate 1,308,598 of MKYW01000010.1, read as the reverse complement.
ATGATAATTATTGATAAATTCCGGAATCAACAAGTATATTTATCAACATTTTTATGAAAAAAAAAAATATCACACAACTTGTTTTTCAATTCAATGACAAAAAAATTAGAAGATATAGTCTAGTATTTATTCATTTTCCGAAATAGTAACAACTTTGATTTAGTTATTGGTATAGTTGCATACTTTAGATATTGGAAAAAAAAATATATATATTAGAAGATTGACAAATCGAAATACTTTCAGGTAATTCTCATTTTTTTACTTAATTTTTTAACATGGGAATCATGATTTTTATTTGTCCAATTCATAGATATATACGATGAGTTTGTCATAGCCACTTTTTGTGTTTTATTTTATTTTCTATAAAATTGTAATTATTATTTTAGACAATAAAAAAATATATGTGTAATATTTTTTTTTGTATAAAAATGTTGATAAAAATAATTGTTGACTCCGAAATTTATGAATAATTATCATACTTTTATGAAAAAAAAAAAATATCCATATTGGCACATTGAAAATAACAACTTTATAAAATAGCTTTATTTAAAGTGATATTAAAAACTAGCGTAATTGTTTACTTTGTTTATTTTTTTTTATCATTTATAATTTGTTTTTGTGGCTTTGTTGAATTTAGGTATAAAAGAAGGTACATTTTTTATCAGTCGTTACTTTATCGATATGTTGAACATTTATAAATTTTTTGTTCTATTTTCTATCACTATATTCATTTCAAATGGTAAATTAAGTGAACAAATAAAAAAAGTAAGTATTTTAATTATTGAAAAAAAGAAATATTTTCCATGTGTCTATTAATATCATTGTAATTATAATAATTTTTTTTCTATTTTTAGAATATAAAATTTGTTTGTGGTGACGCAATTATATCTGGTAATCGATCTGGACACCTCGATGGACCTGGGAACCTCTGGTCTTTTTTTAATACACAAGATTCATTACCTAGAAATTTCACACTCAAAAAACCCATAAAAAAAGAGGATAATTTGACAGTATGTATATTGTATAATAATTTATCTTTAAATTTAGGAAAAATATTTGCAAATTTTTAATAATAATATTGTTATTTAGATAGAATACGCAGTGCTGTGTGGTTCTAAATTACATGATTTTCCTTTAACACCTAATATTTGTGATATACTGGACTCTCAATCTGATGATGAGAAAACAAATTTATATAAAGTTTTTATTGATCTTCTGGGATTTAATGTGTCCTCCAGTTGTCCAATAGCAGCAGTAATTTAACATATATATTTATTTTATTTAAATTATAATAGCATATATATTTATTGAAATATTTCTTTATATAATTTCAATATATCTCCCAATTGCAGGGTACTTACTCACTGAAACAACAAAATGATTTTAACCCGTTGCTTAGTGATCTTTTTGGATCAAAGTGCAGTGAGACTGATAGATTTTTTAGCACTTATGGATGTCTAGAAGTAGATATAATGGACGGAGATTATCCGATTATGACGAGTGGATGGCATCAAGTAAAACTGGATGGCATAGATAATTGTACCATTCTTGGTTCGGTGATTGCAATGGCCATATATGAATCGTTGATGCCATATTAAATATAGCACCAATACATTAAAAAAAATAAATACGTATAAATACCTGATAATTTTAGTTATAGTTTTTCATGAATAATAATGTTTGTATTTCATTTTATTTTTCATAAAATTGTAATTATTATTAATTTAGAAAATAAATAAATGTTGGTATAGTTATTCAATTTTTGTCATTGAATTGAAAAACAAGTTGTGTAATTTTTTTTATTTTCATAACAATGTTGATATAAAAATAATTGTTGACCACGAAATTTATCAATAATTATTATACTTTAAATTTGGAAATATTTTATTATTATTGGAAAACAAATTATTATAATTACAATAATATCAATAGACACATTGAAAATATTTTTTTTTTTCAATAATTAATACTTACGTTTTTTTTTCTTCACTTAATTCGCCAAGTGCAATAAATATAGTGATAGAAAATAGAACAAAGAATTTATAAATGTTCAACATATTGATAAACTTTAATAATATATCAAAAATGTATACCTTATTTTATACCCAATGTCACAAAAACATATTATTTGATTGAAAAATAAAAAATAAGTAAACAACTGCATACAGTAGTTTTTATTATATCACTTTTAATAAACCTATATTAAAATGTTTATCTTCAATGCGTATATGGATGTTTTTTTTTTAGTATATATGATAATTATTAATAAATTTCGATGTCAACGATTATTTCCATCAACATTTTTATAAAAAAAAATAAGAATATATAACTTCATTTTTAATTTTTTCAAATAATTTTATATTATTTGATATTCATTCATTTTAATTTCTATACAAAATATATTATAATGTATTCAATATATACTTTCTAATATAAATAGAAAAAAAATGGTTATTTATTATAGAAAATAAATAAATATATGACTATTTTAATTTTTTGTTAACAAATTGAAAAACATTAAATTGTTACATTCGAGCCGTTATGCGTACAATAAATAGCAACAGTAATTGTGACGAAAAAGAATAATAAAAATAATATATAACTCAGTAAAAAATGTTTGAAAATTAAAAAAAATAAGAAAAATTGTATTTAATTTTTCATAAATAACTTTATGTTTTATTTTATTTTCCATAAAATTTTAATTATTTTAGAAAATAAATAAATATATGACTATTCAATTTTTGACATTGAATTGATAAACAAGTTGTGTAATATTTTTTTTTTTTATAAATATGTAGATAAAAATAATTGTTTGCTCCGAAATTTATCAAAAATTTTCATACTTATATGAAAAAAAAACATCTATATTGACGCATTGAAAATAACAACTTGAAAGGGTTATTAAAAGTGATAATAAAAACTATCGAAGTTAATTACTTTTTTTTTCTTGTTATTATATAATTTGTTTTGGTGACATGGGGTATAAAATAAGGTACATTTTTTATCAATCGTTACTTTATATATTGTTAAAGTTCATCAACATGTTGAGCATAATATATTCTTTGTTCTATCAGCTTCCATCACTATATCTATTTCAAACGGTGAACTAAGCGAAGAAATAAAAAAAGTAAGTATTAATTATTGAAAAGAAAAAGAATATATTTAATGCGTCTTATAAACGAAACATTATTTATTAATATCATTGTAATTATAATAATTTTTTTTCTTTTTGTTTTCCTATTTTTAGAATATCAAATTTGTGTGTGGTGAGGCAGTTGTAATTGGTGGGCACTCTGGACACATTGATGGGCCTGGGGACTTCTGGAGTGGTGTATATGGAAAAGATATATTTCCTAGAAATTTTACACTCCAAAAACCCATAACAAAAGAAGATAATTTGACAGTATGTATGATAATTCAGCTTCAAATTTAGAAAACATATTTGCAAGTTTATAATAATATTATTATTTAGATAGAATATGGAGTACAGTGTGGTACAGAAAAAACTTATATTCCTGTAACACCTAATATTTGTGATGTACTGGACTCTCAATTTGATGATGAGAAAACAAATTTATATAAAGCTTTGCTTGATCTTCTGGGATTTAGTGTGTCCTCTAGTTGTCCAATACCAGAAGTAATTATACATATATATTTATTTAATTATTTAAATTATAATAGAATAAATATTTATTGAAATATTTCTTTATAATTTTATTATATCTTTCAATTGCAGGGTAATTACTCACTGAAACAAGAAAATGTTTTTAATCCATGGCTTAGCGATTTTTTTGGATCAAAGTGCAGTGTGACTGATGATTTCGTTGACAATTATGGAGCACTAATTTTAAAAGTTATGGACGAAGGTGATTCGATTTTGACGTGTGGATGGTATCAAAAAAAAAACCGAATAGGTCAATCATCAGATTGAGAGTCCAGTATATCACAAATATTATCTTTTAAAGGTTTAAACTTCTGTAATTTATGACCACACAGCAGAAAATATTCTATCTAAATAAAAATATCATTATTAAAAAGTTGCAAATATTTTTCCTAAATTTAAAGCTAAATTATTGATAATTATACATACTGTCAAACTATCCTCTTTTTTTATGGATTTTTGGAGTGTGAAATTTCTAGGGAAGTAATCTTCTGTATTAAAAAAAGTCCATAGATCCCCAGATCCATCAAGGTGTCCTGATCGATCACCAGATATAAGTGCGTCACCACAAACAAATTTAATATTCTAATAATAGAAAAAACAGATAGAAAAAATTTATTATAATTTATTACAATGATATGTTAATAAATAATGGTTTATATAGGAGGCACGTTGAAAATCACACTTTTTATCACACTAACAAAAAATATCACACAACTTGTTTTTCAATTCAATGACGAAAAAATTAGAAGATATAGTCTAGTATTTATTCATTTTTCGAAATAGTAACAACTTTGATTTAGTTATTGGTATAGTTGCATACTTTAGAAATTGGAAAAAAAAATCTATGTATTAGAAAATTGACAAATCGAAATATTTTCAGATAATTCATATTTTTTTACTTAATTTTTTAACATGGGAATCATGATTTTTATTTGTCCAATTCATAGATATATACATTAAGTTTGTCATATAACCACTTTTTGTGTTTTATTTTATTTTCCATCTAAAATTATAATTATATTATTTTAGAAAATAAATAAATATTAGTATGGTTATTTAATTTTTGCCATTGAATTAATAAACAAGTTGTGTTTGTTCTCAACAATGTTGATCCCGAATTAATCAATAATCTTTATATTTTTGAAAAAAACATCCATATACGCATTGAAAATGACAACCTTAAAATAGATTTATTAAAAGTGATAATAAAAACTACCGTAATTGTTTCCTTATAGTTTTTTTTTTTAATCATATAATTTGTTTATGATGTTTCTCATGTTAAATAATTAAGTAAAAGAATATGGATTATTATATTTATTTATTTATTCAATTATTTGTTTAATTATTTATTAATTAATTCATTTATTTTTTTTTAATAATCTGTTACTCCTGGTCGAATAGTAGGGCTGTTATATACGACGTCTTCAGTCGCCGAACCAAGAAATTTACAATCACTTATGCCATCCAGATATGATCGATGCCACCCACACGTTAAAATCGGATATTCTCGGTCCATCAAATCTACTTCCAATTGTCCGCTCCATGGGCTATAATTTTCTGCAGTCTCATTGCACTTTGATCCTAAAAGATCGATAAGCCACGGACTATCAATATTTTTTTGTTTCAGTTTGTAATCACCCTGTAATTGAGATATTATAAAATTATATAAATAAATGTTTCAATAAAAATATATGCTATTATAATTTAAATAAAATAAATATATATATTAAATTACTGCTGGTATTGGACAACTGGAGGACGCATTAAATCCCAGAAGATCAATCAAAGCTTTATATAAATTTGTTTTGTCATCATCAGATTGAGAGTCCAGTGTATCACAAATATTAGGTGTTACAGGAAAATAGTGTCCTTCATCACCACACAACAGTGAATATTTTATCTAAATAACAATATATGTATTATAAAAATTTTTAAATATTTTTTCTAAATTTAAAGCTAAATTATTATACATACTTTCAAATTATCCTCTTTTTTTATGGGTTTTTTGAGTGTGAAATTTCTAGGTAATGGATTTTGTTCATCTAAAGCTTCTTGAAGGCCCCAGGTCCATCGATGTGTCCGGAGTGACCACCAGACACAATTGCGTCACCACAAACAAACCTTATATTCTAAAAATAGAAAAACAGATAGAAAAACAAATTATTATAATTATAGAATAATTTTAATAAATAATTTTTTGTATATCGTATTTTCAATAATAATTATTAATACTTACTTTTATTTCTATATCAAATGCATTTGCAATGAATATATTTATAGAAAATAAAACAAAGAAAATATAAATGTTTGACATATTAATAACAATTGATAATCTTTAATAATACGTAAATGTAACGATTGATTAAAAATGTACCTCATTTTATACCTAATGTCACAAAAACAAATTATATGATAAAAAAAAAAAAAAAGTAATCAACTTCGATAGTTTTTATTATCAGTTTTAATAAGCCTATTGAAGTTGTTATCTTCAATGCGTATATGGATGTTTTTTTTTTTCATATAAGTATATGATAATTATTGATAAAATTTCGGGGTCAACAACAATTATTTCCATCGAAATTTTTAAAAAAAAAAAAAAAAAAAATACGTAACTTTATTTTTAATATTTGGAAAAAAAATTTTATATTGATTAATATTTATTTATTTTAATTTCTATATAAAATATTATTATACCTATATTCAATATATACTCTGAAATATGAAGAAAAAAAATGGTTATATTTATTTTAGAAATTAAATAAGTATAAAAAAATTAAAAATAATAAATGGTTACATAATTAACTATTTTATTCCTTTATATTAAAAAAAGTTTATTAAATATATCAATTGATATATTTAAGTTTTTATTTGAGTTTTTAAAAAACATTGAAAATATATTTATGCCTTTTTATTTTATTTTTTTATAAAAATGTTGATAAAAATAATTGTTGTTGTTTTTTTTATCTTTTATAACCATTAAATTTATCATTGTTTTTACATAACTCTACATAACAAAGATCAAGATAAAAAGAAAAAAACACCTTATCAATTTAACACATGCTAATTGCTAATTGATTTTTTTTTTCATCTTTTTATTCATACAAGATTATATATAATCGTGTGTTTTTTTACAATTAAATTTATTTTTTTAACATCAAAAAATTAACTATATATGTCAAATAAAAAGTCCAAAGAGACTGTAATATTTTATAAAATTATTTATATTTTTGCAATTTTGCTTTTTTCAAAACTCAATACTTTTTTATTTTATTATTTTCATCAATATGTTGTCAAGATTTTTCAAATCAGATATTATTTTTATTTTATGATTCAGTCAATCTTGCGATAAACTTATTGTTAATTTATCAACAATAAGTTCATTAACATTATGACAAATTTATTAAAACCAACAAAAGATATTTTTGAGAAAAAAAATTCAATTGCTATGGTATTTTTTTTTTTTTTTTATTTCAGACAAAATTTGAATGGAATATAATTCTTAATTGATTATTATTTGTTTATTAATAAAAAATACTTGTTGTTGATTGACAGCTGGATAAATGATTATTCAGTATTATTAGAAAGTTTCCAATTTTATATCTGTGATAAGTATTTTATTTTTGCGCATTGATAAGAAACTTATGGTATCCGAGAAAAATACATAACATGTTGATGGAATAATTCAGTCAATTATATTTAGTCTTTTTATTTGTCTTCAATGAAAAGTAACAACAATTAGATCAATACAATAATTTTAATTAATAAAAATAACGAATATCATGACAAATAAAAATAAAATAGTGGCATCATTTATTAACAAAACAAATGGTAATATAATTTTAAATTAATCAAAGATACAAGCAATGTTAAAAATCATAATAAATTATTTTTTAGCTCATCAAACAAATGACAATAATTATAAATTAAAAAAACGAAAATATCGTAATTTAATTGGCTTCTGGCTACTTGGATTTTGCAATGGTTTTGGTTCTTCTGTAATATCAACATCAGCATATGACATTATAGCACTGAGATTTAATGATAACGTACGTAAAAAAACAAAAACCACATAAAATTAATTAAATAATCAATGTAATTAAAATTTAAAAGAAAAAAAAAATTTCATAGGTAACAATAGACAATAACAATGCAACAATTATCAAAAATTATGAAAACAATTTACGTGATTGTAATGAGTATTCAACTGGAGTTATTTTACTAGCAAATTATTTACCTAGTTTATTTATAAAATTCATTGGATCTTTTCTGCCTGCTTATATTCAGTAAGTGGTTATTTTTCGTAAATTCAATTTTAAATAATAATAAAATATATAATTTATTTAGACTACGTGTGTTGGTGATTGTTACGACAACAATTAGTGGATATTTGTTTGTTGCATTAGGAACAACAAAATTCATGACAATTTTTGGAGTTGCTTTTGTTTCGATATCTTCAGGTTTGGGTGATATGTCTCTACTTGCATATCTCCAACGTTATGACAAGTAAATTAAAATAAAAAATAATAAATATTGGCAATTAACTGGCACCAAATAAACATGCAAATTTCTGTTTAAAAAATAATTTTAATTATTACGGAGGCTAGGAGCCATAGGCTCAGCCGCAGTATTGGATTTGTCAACGAAAAAAAAAAAAAGCTCATAACTTTTGAACCACTGAACTTAGAGAGTTCGTTTATAGCTCAAAAGAAGCGTCTTTTAAAACTCTTCAAAAACCATCATGAACTTTTTCCCTGTAAACAATAGTTTTAGAAAAAAAAATGAAAAAATCGATTTTTCGAAAATGTTTGTTCTTTGTTCTAAATTTAATACCATCTAAACTATGAATCTGAGAGCATAAGTTACGAGGGTTGATATGATCTTTAGATATTTCTCTATCATGTTTTATTTCTTTAAAATGGATAAGCAATCAAATAAAAAAAAGACAGACGTTTATACAAAAATTTTTCAATGGTGCAAAAAACGGCGCCAGCAATAACTTAT